>JAEQML010082411.1:0-10827 GCA_016904865.1 Pissodes strobi
CAATTTTATAAATGATTGGCTTATATCAAACATATATTTAATTGGTTCATATATATTTTTATTTAATACAATCATTTCTTTTTTTGTGTGTATACACATTCTCTCATAGACATATATATAGATTCTTTTAATCGGCCGACTAAATAATCAAACGTTTCTCTACTCATGCGAAGATAATTGAAGAATTTTTCAGGGTTTTCTCAACGTTTTTAAAATAATATATAAAACGCCCCTTCCAAATATCTGACCCTCAGAAGGAGATGTACCCAATACTGCCTTTGACTCCTGATAACTTGCCTTCTTCGGCGTCTACGTAAAACCAAAGCTAATAAAATGACTTTCCTCCGATCCATCACTCTCAAGTTCACAACAACAACTGATTAGCAATTAGCATCGTTCTGGCAACTCTGAATGTCAATCTAAACAAGTTTCGAACGATTTATCTTGTAGTGGGCGAGCACTCAGCGGATGCGGCGCGGTATATCGCGCGCGGCAATTTGTGCCGTTACCGTCCTGTGGGGCATTATAAGATCCTTTACACAAATAGTGCACTATATAAAAATCGGCCTTTCCTATTGGTCGATCCGCATGGCCCTCCGCTCGCTTCGCTCGCTACGGGGGCTCGAGAAAAGGAAACTAACCAGGTGCTAACCCAAACTAACCCAAGACATACCCAAAATCAAGAAAAAAACTGTTTAGAAACATAATCTTAACAAAAAAAAAAATAAAAAAAAGCAACTGGGTTTGAACCCGGGCCGTCCAGATGAGACCCAGTTGTCTAAACCTCTACACCACGAGAGCTCTTAACGGAAATCGATTGCATCACGAAAACATATTTTAACACGAGATGGATCGACCAATAGGAAAGGTCGATTTTTAAATAGTGCACTATTTGTGTAAAGGATCTTAAAATGCTCCTGTGGGCAAACGCCTTAAGGATGTGACTCAAACGGTTTTACTGTCAGTATTTTGTGTTTATTATTTGTATAAAAGTCTCTCAAAAACGAATAATATAAAAGTAGGTGGGGAGTTTGAAAGGGCCTTAGCTGATTATAAGAAGACCACAAATAAGGAGCTATATCTATAGGTGCTATGAATATATTTTAGGATAAAACTGCAACAAGTAACTAACCCAAGCTACAAGACATGTCGCAAATAGAAACTACAAAAAAAGAATTAATATAACAGTAGATCTAATATTAATAATAATCAAAGAAACCGCCAGGAACTCATATTGCCGCTTAAGAAAAATGAATCAATTTAACTCAAGACACAATTAATAACCTCATAATTGAAATGTATCGACGCGTTGGTGACTTAATTGGAAGTAGAGGAACATTAGGTATTAGTCACATAATATTGATCCGTTTCTTGTCGTTTTTGCAAATGTTTTCATTTTAGTTTTATCCACTTTTCTGCATGTCTTACAAAATTTGAATGAAAAAAAAATTTTGAAACCAGTAATATATCATTTATTTGTGATATTCGTTGCACAACTCTTCAAACTACCCTGTACAGAAATATCAAATCTTCATTGCATTCCAAGGCTCAGAGAGATGAAAGGTGCAAGACTTTTCCGTTGAATGTATATTGCCAATAAATTCTCACATCGGCATTCACTCTTCGCGCCAGTCAGATCTAAATATCTCAAAGCAAAACGCTTTAATCTCAAACCCCGAAATTTCATTTAACAATCGGATTCCTTTAAAAATAACAAGTAGGTTTCGACAAGGTTGGTCTTAAAATTCATGTTTAATTGTTAGGAAAAGGAGAGACTGCGTTTTTATTTAACTTCGCTCTATTTTATTTGTTTAACAGAATCGGAATTGTCATTTCCGAGGTGAGGTTAATTTCCAGCGCGAAACCAACGAACATTAGCAAGCGACTAGAAGGTCCACCCTAACGGGGCGTCCTAGGTGAGCGATTTGCAGCGAACGCGAAGCTCTGGCGATGCCGTACAAAAAATTAATATAGTCGCACGGCATCGCCACTGATTCGCGTTCGCGTTCGCGTTCGCTGCAAATTGCTCACGTAGGACGCCCCGTCAGTCGGCACTTTTGATGTAGCGCTTACAAAGGCGAGACGCTAGACTTTAGACCAGACGGCGTGAAACGTGGCACGAGGCCTGAGCGGTTAACCAGTATTTCATTAGGTTGCGTGACGGGGCAAGGAGGGAAATACTGGGGGCGGGACATAGAGTGAACCTTTTAGTCTATTGTTAATGTTCGGTGGCGAAGCTAAGGAAAACGTGTCTTTGCAAAAGAGCCGTGACTCTTGACATACCTACTCGGATTTTATTGCGACGTTGATCTCATTTTTATTGGCTAGATAATCACGTAGTTTCGATAAACTGTTGTTAGGTGTAGGATTCTTGGTTGTTGCCCTACTGTTTTTTTCGGTCTGTGAAAGCAAGAATTAAAAAAGAAATGATTTTGGGCATGCACTGGGTTAATTTAGGTTATTTTTTTGATCGTTGTGCTCCCGGAGGGAAGACAGACGGTCCTACTTAATGCGTCACAAAGTATCCCACGGATCTTTTGTGACTCGAAACTTGGCAACGATGGTACGGACTGAGCAGTCTTTCTGTAACCCACGTGATTATCTATCCAATAGGAAATACGATCAACGTCGCAATAAAATCCGAGTTTGTACGTTGACACTCTTATGATCTTCGCTGCCCGTTGCATACACAGACTCATTCACGCTTAAGTAGTGATTGTGAGCGGTCTCCGTGGCACTCGATCATGTAAACTCTATTTCTATCCCCATCGGAATGAGGGCGTACTCAATCTCGCTAAAGTAAAGTCTGGAAAAAGTATTTCCTCTTAAGCCGCGAACAGCAATAAATTACAGCCATGCTTTTCTGGTGATACCCGTGTGTTAATCATACAATGCAAGTATTGACCAAGTACATCTTAAATCTCTAAAGCAGCAGCCGTATCGTCGAGCATTAACGAATGAATTGCATATTATCGTCTCATAGAGTACGTGCCTATTTAATCGAAGTCTCTCCATTGGCTATTAAACTGACGAGATAAGTAAGCATCCTTTGATAAGGGTAATTACGTATTCTTGATCAAGAATGGCACTTGAATCGCTTGCCATCGGGACATGTGATCTGACCGTGATGCTCAAGACATGAACGCATAAATTCAACTTGTATCTACATTATTGTAAATTGTTTCTTTCTAAAAGATCACTAATATTTCTTTGTTAATTATTGATGCCATAGATCAACGAGAAAATCTGATTTCTGCTAAAAAAAAGCACTAAGGAGATCGACTAGCTTCCACAAATTAAAAAATAAAGAAAATCCAATTATTATTACAATTTTAAAATTCTGCTTAAAAAGTTCTAATTTGTGCACATTTTTTGTTTAACGGCAATAGTTATTTATCTTGCAAATTGATAATCGTAGCAAGCAATAATGGATATAGAAGGTTACCTATACTTTCTAAATGAAATAAATGAAATTTTGTTATAACTTTTTATCTCTGGATTATGCTACCGAAAGGGAGGTTTTATGAGCTAAACATTTATTTAAAATAAATAAATATCGTCTTACATTTCATAGTTAAGACTCTTATGAATATACACATCATGCGTCCGTAAATTCTCTCGTTAGCCCCATCGGAAAGATGGCGGATTCGCTCTCGATTAAAGTCTCGTAAAAGTAGTATCGCTTTAAGGTCTCCGCGACATCTTGCATGCATTATCTCGTTGCTTTATAATATCATATAAAGCTCCCTTTTTGGCGTGTTTTGCCACTCGTTGCGTGTAGTCACCCATACTCAAACATAAGCCCCATTATGTTACTTTCGTAAATTGAAGGTCGCTCTTATACACATGTACAACGTGATGTTTTCTACGCAGAAAACCTTATCATTTCTAGTTAAATAAGCCTTCAAAATTATTGTGCAATTAATGGTGCTCTATAACTTAATGGTGCAAATTGCATCATCTAAAATCGTTCCAGGTACCAACAACGGCCTCACAAAAGTTGTGTAGGAGCGTATTCATATAAAAGACCTAAATATTTCCATTGAAATACTTAATGCATTTAGAAGTTAACGTAAGATAAAGCCAGTATTTTACAGGTAGCTCCCTGTCTCCATCAGTGTAAACGAACGTCGAACTGTCAATACTGTAAACTGGTGATAAACTGCTGAACGATTCAACTATGTTGGTAAAGTGGTAAAAGGAAGCTACATAGCTTCCTATTGCGGACAGTAGGGCAACATTGTATTTTGTTTCAGCGTTCTATCAGTGAATCAAGCATTTAATCAGCTGATTGTATTGGTATCTATATATTTAAGTTATCTTCATATTAAATATCGACCGGTAAACCTAACCTAAACCAATGTTGTTTATGTTTTTGATCTTCAGAAATTTTAACTTTTCAAGTGAATTCTAAGTAATTCAAGTACACTTTTGTTAAATTGTGTAGTTGCTTGTGTGTGGATTGTGAAATTTGTGTTGTTATTTTTTTAACCTCAAAATGTCACATGCTTTAAGTGCAATCAGCCCTGTATTTTCAAAGAACCAAAAAATGCAAGTGACACCTTTGGATATCCCTGTGACTATTGTAAACAGGTTATGTGCAGGAAATGTTCAGAGTTTTCGTCAACTGAGATCAGAACCTTGGCATTGTCAAATCGGGTGATACCTTATATGTGCCGAACATGTGTACCCAAGCTGAAGGACATTTTTAATCTTTCCACTCGTGTTTCCTCTTTGGAAGGCGAGGTGGCTCAAATCAAAACTAATATACTTACTGTCCTGGAACTTGTAAGTGAAGTAAAGGGGCTGAATGCTTCTTTAGACCAAATTAAAACTGAATTATCCACCATAATAGCTGGTTCAGTTAACCGCAACAGACAGACTGGAGTTTTTCACCATATAACTACGCCTAGTGATGATGTACTGAATGGGGTCTCCGGGCGACAGAAAAGATCATGTAATTTGATGATCTTCAATCTTCCAGAGACAGGTGAACAGGAGGATCAAGCTGCTACTTTGTCTCTTATTAGAAATCTAGTGAAGAGTGACATCCAAGTGAAAAGTTTAACCCGCATAGGTAAGCAGAACAAAAATGGGTGTCGATCATTGAGGGTTACCTTGCACAATGCTGATGATGTTCGTAGGGTGGTCAAAAGTAAGAGAAATCTTGATAAATCAAAGAAGATTTTTATTGATCATGACCTAACTTCTCAGCAGCGCCAACATCTTAATGGCCTTAAGAGTGAAATAAAGACACGTCAGAGGAATGGAGAGCAAAATCTTATTATTAGATATTTTAATGGCACACCTGCAATCATGTCAAAAAACTAACAAATTCATCCTCAAATATGTTAGTATACTTTCAAAATGTGAGAAGTCTGCGAACTAAATTCATCATCATCACACATCTATATTACTGATTTCATTTAACAATTCACCTAAGAGCTACATTACATAACTTAAGATATATAATATATGTACATTGTGTGGGTAATCCACGAACGCCTATAGAGCCGTTAGGGACCCCTCAACACGCCGCGCCTACCCCTTGGCTGTTGTATGGCCACCTATGTTTATTGCAGCTTTTCAGTGACATTTCTCAGTTAAAAGCTAGTTTTACTTGGGTGTGCGTTGACACCCTTCAAGAGCTTTAGAATTGATGAATTATCAACGACTGGCTATAACATCTGAATGACTTGTTTTGAGGTGAAAGAAGATAGATGAGGGAGGGTAGTATGAGGAAAAACACAGTGAAAAACCTCATTTCTCGTTTCTTTGGTATTATAGCATACGTTACAAACATAAAACATACAAAACAATACAACATAAAGTAAGAGATTATTTACATAATCTCACTGCGGCGCGGAATTGCAAACAGACATCTTACTGTTTGAGAATGCTTCCTACTCGCAACATCATATCATTGTGCTGAATGAGACGTGGTTGACGAGTGATTTTTCCAATAATGAACTTCATAGGTATGAATATAACATTTACCGGAAGGATAGGTCGGTGGATACTAGTCAGCACTCCAGGGGTGGTGGTGTCCTGATTGGTGTGCACAAAACTATCAAAAGCTCAATACTTCCCTCAGATCCTCATATGGAACATGTCTTTGTTTTGATTGGCTGGGGTGAACATCAGTTTATTGTTGCAACTGGATATTTCCCACCGAGGGCTGCTCTTGAGTGCTACATGTCTTTTGGTGAAAATCTTGATAAGCTTTGTGATGAACGTCCGGATTGCCAGCTGTGTGTGCTTGGTGACTTTAACCTGCCCCATGGATCTTGGTCAGCTAAAGAATTGGGTTCTATTGCCACAGCCCAACCTCCTGTATCATGAAGTGAGGTTGAAGCCTTGGATGTGTTGTCAACTATGTGCTCGCTCCACAATTTATTCCAAGTGAATACTATTGCTAATGAAACCAATTCAATGCTGGACTTAGTGTTTTCTGAGGATCGGAACCTGGACATTTTTCTGGCAGATGAGGCTATTGTGACTCCTGACAGATTCCATTCTCCATTATCTTTCATACTTAGGGGGGCATCATATGGAAAAAGTGAAATTGTTGGTAAAGGTTTTATACAGATTTTAGTGTTGTTGATTTTAATGTTGTTTTCATGTTCCTTTCAAATTTTAACTCGGACTCATTATTTGCTAATAGATCTGTTGATCAAATGATCAATATTTTTTACGAAATAATATATCTATGCATTGATAGTTTTGTACCACTAAAAAAGTATTCCTCTAAAAAGTTTCCAATTTGGTTTTCTAGTGAGCTGAAATCTTTGACAATTGAGAAGAAAAGATTGCATAAGCATTATATGAATACTAAATTATATTTAGATTATATAAATTTTTCTAATGTTCGAGCTAGGTGCAAATCCTTGAAGAGACGGTGCTACGATTAATACGTTGAGGCTACAGAGTTATCCTTGGGTAACGGCTTGAGGAACTTTTGGAAGTTTGTACGGTCCAGAAGGAGCTCTTCAGACATCCCAAGTGTATTTTCTTATAAAGGTAATGAATGTTCTGATGGTGATGACATTGTTAACTTATTTGCGATTATTTTTCAGAAGTGTATAGTAACAGTAAGTGTAGTATTCCAGCTGATGTCTCTTTGTGTGTCTCCCATATTTCCAATTTTCAAATTTCTATTTCCGATATCTACACTAGTCTCTTCAGCCTGGATATATACAAGGGTCCTGGACCTGACGGCTTGCCACCAATATTTCTTAAACAGTGTAGTTTTTTGTTATCTAGACTGCTGTTTATTATATTTAATTCATCCTTGAAGTCTGGCGTTTTCCCTAGTTACTGGAAGACAAGTTTTATAACACCCATTCCTAAAACTAGGGACAATTCACAGGTGCAGAACTATAGACCAATCAGTATCCTTAGCACTATCCCCAAAATATTTGAAAAATTTGTGTCTAATGTGTTAACTTCCTTTCTTCGGGGAGGTTTGATTGATGAACAGTTTGTATTTATGACTGGGCGATCTATAGAGTTGAATGTCCTATCTTTTGTTGATTTCCTGTCTGGGTCCTTGGAGGAGGGTTATCAAGTGCATGCTTTGTATACAGACTTCTCCAAGGCCTTTGACAGAGTGAATCATAAGATTCTAGTCTGTAAGTTGGAGCGGGCAGGAGTTGTAGGGCCTCTTTTGAACTGGCTTGGGACTTATTTAACCAATCGGACTCAGATCGTTAGAGTTCTTGGCTATAAATCACATGAAATTCAAGTGGTGTCTGGTGTTCCTCAGGGGTCTCATCTGGGACCTCTGTTGTTTAACCTTTATATAAATGACATTTCCAGTTGTTTTCTCTACACTTAATTTCTTCTTTTTGCTGATGACTTAAAATTTGTCCCTAAAGTCTCATCCTCGGATGACTGTATCAGGCTGCAATCAGGCCTTGATAGACTTGTTGGCTGGTGTACAGATAATGGTACGGATTTGAATGCTAAGAAATGTAACTCTATTTGTTTTAGCAAGAGTAGAGAGTCCTTAAATCACTCATATTTTATTGATGATGTCAGGTTGGAGTCTGTGTCGGAGGTGAGGGACCTTGGAGTTACCATTGATAGCCATCTGAATTTTTGTTCCCCATATTACTAACTCAATATCGAAAGCTCTTCAAATGCTGGGATTCATTAAAAAGTGTTCTAAGGACTTCCAAAATATTCATTCAATACGTCCGCTTTATTGTGCACTGGTGCGTCCGCATCTTGAATATAGCTCTTGTGTATGGAGTCCATTTTATAATGAGCACATTCATAACATTGAGAGTGTGCAGCATAAGTTTCTAAGGTTTGTGGCCTTTAAACAGAGTGGCATACCCATTAATTACCAGGATAATTTAGACTATGGGGGACTTTAGTCAACACTGAGATTAAGTACCTTGGAAACGCGTCGTAAACATAGAGACCTGAAAATATTTTATAATATTCTTCACTCAAGAAGCTCGTGTCCCTTACTTCTTAGTAAGATTGGTCTTCATGTTCATTCAAGGCATACTAGGCAGGCGATTTCTTTCCACATTCAACCACATAGAACTAATTATGGTTATAATACATTTTTAGCGAGAACTTCAAGCCTTGCTAATCAGTTCTGTCATGTCATTGATTGGTTTGAAGAGTGTGCGAGGTTTCAGAGGAATTTGGGTCTTTTCATCACCTGTCTCTTGGGGATATTTTAACATTATTTAATGTTTTTCTTTTTTTTAAGACTTTTAGTTTGGTTAGGTTTATATTGTTCTATATTATTATTATATTAGATGTAATTTAATTTTGTAATACTGGGTCATTCCCGTTGATATATATAAATAAATAAATAAATAAAATAAAATATTAATTGGCTTTATTTTCCTTTTAAGACCACTTTAGACTCAAACCTATGGTAACTTATACTGCTTGCATGCAGCCTCTGCTTGTTTCAAGTAGAACCTGTAGCTAACGAAAGCTTCTCTGACAAGCTTTGGTTAGCGCTATGTTTTCTAACATGCTATCGGAATTTCTTTATAACATTAACTAACACAGCTTACAATGTCATTTTGTTCAAATTTTTTTTTTCTAAAATTAATCAAATTAAAAGGTGGGTGAGTAATGAGATAAAAGAGTGATCAATAAGCTAGTCTCATTATGTATCCATACTTTTGAGAAACATGAAAAGAATCTAGAGTATTAAGACATCATGAAATGATTTAATTTAATTTGACATCAGTAACATTAAGAATCGGGTTAATCATAATGGTATTCCTGCAGTGGGGTCTGTGCCATATTCCTTTTTATGTTACCAACAATACCAAATGAGATTAACCGTTTTATTATGCGCTGCCATTGAAATGCTCTACTGGAGTGGACGAGATAATACAAACTATAGTGATAATATCTGTCTAGGGTTATCAGTACTTTCATGTGGGAGATCATCAATTGTTGTTTTGAAATTAATGATTTCTCTGATCAATTGAAGGTTGCCATCTGTGTCTGTCTACAAAAGAATACGCACGTGATACCACTAATTACAGATCTCTATCTGTTTTATCGATATTCTTGAAAGTTTTTGAAAAAATTGTACGTATTCGATCTTTAAATAACTGTTTAAACCATAATTTATTTTACACTGGCCAGCATTGTTGTGTTCTGAACCATTCTGCAATAACTGCAATCTTCGAGTCTCTAAACTGTGTGCTGGTCAGTTGGATAGAGGATGAGGGATATACTTTGATTAACACTAAGTGGTTTTCCCAAATCACGTTCCGCTTCCGTGCTGGTGGTTCCGGGTTCCACAGTAGGAATATATGGACATGATGGTGCTTCCAGGATCAAAATATTCCGGAAGTAAACTCTCCAGCCATTCGGATCTCCGGGCGCGGCCGCGCTGGGTGGCCCTGGGAGTCCATCATTCCGCATTTCACAGACAGCAAAGATACCGAACCAATTTAGAATAGATTTCTGCAACATAAGAGGCCTAAATACAAACATAAATTCGGTACACCAACATCTACAAGCAAATAGACCACACATACTAGCCCTTACAGAAACACAAGTATGTTCTACAACAACAACAGTAAACTAACACTATCCTGGTTACGACTTACATACCCGATTTAGACAAAAGTTCGGAATATGCCTTTTTGTCCAAAGCGACCTTTCATGTCACCGCGAGGAAACACTCGGACCGAACAACCTTGACGTCATATGTGGCTCAAGTTCACCGCCAAAGGATTAACCAAGTTTATACGTTGTCTCTATCGCCCTCCGAGCGATAGAGCCTACCAAAGCTTTTTTATAACACTAGTAACCACTTTTGACTCAATGCAGATCGATCACCCCAATTCAGAAATAATCGTTCTGGGAAACTTCAATGCCCACAACACCAACTGGCTCAAACATCACAACAAGACCGACAACGAAGGTAGAGAATCTGAAGCATTTGCCATCAGCTGCGGACTTACCCAACTTGTAGACGAACGAACTCGAATCTCAAAGAGGGGCGAATTCGCCGCCCTCCTGGATCTTTTTCTAACCACCAATCCTAACCAGTACACAATTACAGTTGGTTCGCCATTAGGTACTTCCGACCACAAACTTATTACAACGGTTTGTGAATTGCCACTTCTACAGAAGGATCCACCATTGCCACGCAAAATATGGCATTACAATTTTGCAAACTGAGACGATCTAAGGGAGTTCTACCTAGATTGTTCTTGGCTCGACGTCTGCTTTGGCACTGACGACTCGTCAGTCTGCTGCGAAGAGATCACGCAAGTAATCTCCACAGGAATGGAAGCATACATCCAAAATTTCATCAAGTTACCGCCAAAA
>JAEQML010082412.1:0-10827 GCA_016904865.1 Pissodes strobi
ATATAATTGGAGTCTCAACTATGCAAAATTCTCCCAATTCACTTTAAAGACACTTGTTTACTGTTTCGAAATCCTTATAAATATATTATTTCCTTGCGCATTATTTATATTAACTCTTATTTGACTTATTTTCGTCTTTATTTCTATCACTACCTTCCATTTTATGTAATCATATTTTATTACTTGCAATTCAATATTAGCCCTAAATCGTGCGACAACCCTAAAGGGCAATTCAAGAGAGCTGATCGGTCTAAAGACGCAAAAACGTGAGATGAAGCTAAATAAGCTTTCTTAATAACTATGGGTGTTCCATAGCCCGGAGCAGAACAGGATTTAGAGATGACTTGGGAATATGTTGTTTACTCTGCGGAAAATATAAGTGCAATATTAATTTCGAAAATTTATCGACACAGATATGTTATTATGTGATCTATCTACCAAAATTTTTACTTCGATTATTGTTACTATTGAGCATTTATTTAAGTGGCAATATATTAAAAAGATAAAAAAATAATATTAGCGGCATGTACTTCACGAATGCAAAGCTTTTCTTCGAAATATAATTATAGAATACAAACGTAAAGCTCGCAAAATATCTAAATTATTCAGAATGATTTTCGTCATAAATAATTTATTTCCGAGTGTAGTTATTGTGAAAAGGTGCAAAAAAGCTTAGAAATTTCAAAAAAAAACAATTATTCTATTTAGATTTCCACCTAACAAAAATAAGGGTTGAAATTTTAGATTCTTGGCGGTATCTGCCCTTTAATAACATTATAGTTCCTCCGAGCTTCCTGGAAAGTGTTACTGAAAATTGCTGCAGTGCCTAGGACCTGTCCTGTGACGTCACTGGAAGCTGTCCTGGTAAGGCGAGTGCGTGTGGACTCAGTAACATGAAGAAAAATCTGTACAAGGCAGTTAAAGATTTCACCAAGAATTTTGTTACAACTCTGTATCAATTTGGCGGAGCTACCTCTTGTCAATTTCTATGTTAAAAAGCAAAGCTAAGACAAGCGACGCTCTCCGCCAAATTGAAACAGCGTTATAACAACATTCTTGGTGAACCCTTTAACTGCCTTGTACTGTTTTTTTTTATGCTACTGAGTTCACACGCACTTGCCTTACCAAGAAAGCTTCCAGTGACGTCACAGGGCACTGCAGCAACTTTCAGTAACACTCTCCAGGAAGCTCGGAAAAACCATAAGGTGATAAAGGGCAGATATTACCAAGAACATTCAATAGAATCTAAAATTTCAACCCTTATTTTTGTTAGAAGGAAAACTTAATAGAATAATTGCCTTTTATTTTGCACCTTTTCACAACAACTACACTCGGAAATAAATTTTAATCAGCATGCTCCGAACCTATACACCCTGAATTATCTTCCAGTTTTTTTTTTTTTAGTAAATTAAAGTAATAATTAAAAAGATAGTGCATTTATAGTTAAACCTTTATAGTAACAAATTGGCTTTTTATTTGAATTATAATAGTAAAACACTTACTGTTGTAAAAACGCAGATGGCAAAATCGCTAAATAATTTGTCCTATTTGGAAATCAAACAATCAGAAACGCATACCACAAACGTAATGATATTGTGAACTTGCCAACGGGGTCCAATCAACCAAAAAATTGAAAAATGGTGCAAATCCGGGTATAAGGCTTAGGTTATACTGTTATGTACATAATATGTAATTATGTAGATATTTTGAGCCATTTCCAAGCAATAAACAGCTATGAGTTTTCACATTTTTCGTAATATCTACAAGGTATTAAAACATCGCGTATCGATTAAAACAACTGGATATCTGATTCTGATACAACCGTGTCAGATTAGTCACCTTTGACCATATCCACTTATACAGTATATACCGTATACCTATACAGAGTGTCACAAAATTAGTGGACGAAGCATTAACCCTGTAGTTATTGGTCAAAAATACCTTAAATTTTTTCTATAAACATATATCGGAAAACGCCCCATACGGGAGCTAGGGCCTCTTAAAGGTGGGCACCTAAACATGTTTTTTTTTTCTAATTATTTCGAAAATTGTGTAAAATAGAGTTTTAAAATTTTGGAATTTCCCTAAGTACACTAAGTTTAATATTTAGAATTCGGAAATGGAATAAAAAATAGAACATTTTAGTCAGGTCAGGTGCTTAACATTTTGGGAGTGAATATAAAAAAATTAACGTCAACTTTTTTGTGGGCTATTTCTTTATTTTCTTTGCAAATTTTATTTATTTTTTTTGGTAAAAAAATGCCTCTTATTTCGTATCACTAGGACGCAGGGTTTTGAGAAAAACGGATTATAAATGTATTCCGACTGCCAAAATCGGGTGTAAATTGAATGCTATAGGGTCAACCGGGGATATTATAATACAAAAATTAAAAAGTTTCAAAAAATTTTTATTTTTTTTTATTTCAGTAAAACGAAAGGTCTTATGCGGTGCAAAATTGCATTCCCTTCAATTTTCTTATATAAAAACTTATGTATAGTTAACAGGAAAACTGTAAAAAAAAATCATAATAGCCCCTCGTTTGGGGCTTTTATTGATACACAACGGGGCTAATCTAATACAGTGCTTTAACTGCAGTGTTATTACTTCAGCGAGGTTATTGTGATACATTACAGTCCTTTATCATATTCCCCTATAAATTTGGTATTGATATGACTGTTGGTTTTAAAGATACAAGAGGTGAAGTTCAGCATTTACAAAAAAGGCAAAAATATATGAATTTTAAAGCATTAAAACATTGTATAAAAGGTAAGGTAAGTCAAAGGTAACAATATAAAAAAGCCTACATCCTTAGAGAACATTTTAATAAAGCATAAAGATCAAATAGCACGAAAAACTAAAAACACAACGATAAATTGTTTACACTTTAATAAAGCATAAACATGAAATAGCATAAAAAACTGAAAATACAACGATAAATTGCCTCATATACTGGCACTATACTATCAAACCCAAATTTTTCTCTGTTTCCAGATAAAACGCAGTTAGGAGAAGGGAGTTTGGCAATTATTGCTTCGGTATTGATTAGACATATGTCTTTTTCGTTCTTTTTAAAAGTCATCTTGTCACTACCGCTCACATCTTATTTTCTTGGGGATGAATATGGCGGTAGGTACTTATATCATAATAGCCCCACCACACGTATCACATTAGCCCCAAGTTGTGTATCATAATAGCCCCTTAACTTACGTAGCTAATAAAGCTATCTCAGCTAATGGTTAAGCTTACTAATATTAAGGTAAAACAAAGCTCAAAACTTATATTTTCAGGTTCTGTAATAAAACTGATTTAATAATATAGCTGTATAAATCAGTGCCAAGAAAAGTTTACACAGGTCGCAGAAATTTTGGTGGTAGAAAAAAAACGCTCTTTTTCCAATTTTTTTTTTGTGAAATTTGTTCATCTTTTATCAAAAATAAATATGAGGCGATTGTTGTAATGCTTCTTGTAATATACTGCATTTTTTTCAGGCAATACATTTTACACTAAACATCTGATTGATTGGTGTATCACAATAGCCCCATATACTTAAGTGCCGGTTGACCCTAGTTTATCAAATTTTGAAAATCTCTCATAACTTTTTTTCTGGAACAAGTGTTTCTACTATTTTATAATAATATGAAGTTTTGTAACGTCAAAAGGAATTTTTGGGGAATATCAAAAATTATAACCTTCATTTTACACCCGTTTTTGGCAGTCAGTATACTTTAAAATCCGTTTTTCTCAAAAACGCTGCGCCCTAGCGAAGCAAACTAAGAGAATGAAGAAAAAATATATAAAAAGTTAGCCCAAAAAAAAGTTAATTTTTAGATTCACCCCCTAAAATGTTCGCACCTGACTAAATTTTTTTATTTTTAATTCCATTTTTAAATTCAGAATATTAAGGTTAGTAGAATCCCAAAATTTTAAAACTCATTTTACACCGTTTCGGAAATAATTAAAGAAAACCATATTCAGGGGCCCATTTTTAAGAGGCTCTAGCTCCCTTCCCGATATATATTTATAAGAAAAATTTTAGTTTTTTTTTGACCGATAAATACATGGTTGATGTTTCGTCCACTAATTTCGCGACACCCTGTATACCGTTAAATTTTAAGAGTTTTCAAAATAAATGTTTCCATATGACACAGAATGTTTGAAAATGACATCACTTTGTATGGCTAGGCTACAACTGATAAGAAATGTAAAAAAATAAGAAGAAAAAGCGTTGACTTTGACAATAAAATTGACATAAATCGGTACCTAGTTTTTATGCGTACATAATTAAAAATCTCTATCACTTGTATACCTACCTACATTAGAGGTAAGCATTTTTATATCAAAACAACAATTTAGAAACTAACATGAAATATATTAAAATATTATTAGGTACCTATTTAAGTTAACTATTATTATCCAAACAACTGTTGCAAAGAAAAAATTTTAAATTATTTAAGAAGTTTATCCCTAATATCACATCTACACCAAGAACTGATACACAATAGACACTTATTAGATGTTTCATTTAACTTAACATTCCGAAATAACGTTTGTGTTATTAACGAAATAAAACAGTAAATTATTTAATTACTTTTTATTTGCTCAAACCGAGACCGAGACCAAACCGAGACAAGACCGAGACCGAGACCGAGACCAAAGTAGTCTCGGTCTCGGTCTCGAGCTTCGAGACCGGACCTACATATTTGTACTATCTATTGACATACGCCCTCCGAATATCATGATACGAACGGGTACAAGATCTTCAGTCATGAAGCTAATATATCCAAATAATATATTTTTGTATCGGTAATGTAAATAATATAGCAAAACTATTAAATGAATAACAGCTTGGGTTCTGTTTTGAAAAATAACGGGCAACACTTCTTAACGTAAAATAGGATTTGTTAAAACAGATGATAAATTTATTATGCTAAATAATAAAATTTAATTTCGTTTTAATTTATCAAGTAGGTATATTAATAACATAAATTTCGCTCTATCAATGTCAAATTAAACTTTAATTTATAGATATCCATTAGGGCAAATAGGTTGTACATGATCGTACATAAATTTTAATTAATATTGAAATGTTATGTTATTCAATGCCATCAGCTTTAGATATTCCATCTGTACGCTGGGCATATGATAAACACAACATATTATCTGTTATAGTAAGTATTGAGCTGGTAAAAATATGTTAATTATAGCTACCTGCTTTGGGTACATAAGGAAATAACGTGTCCAACTTTGCACTGCATTTTGCAGCACTCGCTCGGTCATACCTTGCCGAGCGCAAATTCTCGGCTAAAGTCGGTAGCTCAATCTCGACCACGACACCTTTAGCTGCCGGTGTACCTCAAGGAACAGTGCTATATCCGCTGCTATTCAGCTACTACATAGCTAGCGTCGTTAGCCCTATATGCCGACGATACCGCCTTCTACTCTACAGCCTCTCACGCTCAGGCGGCCGTTGATAACCTGAGCAGGCACATGGAGCAAGTACTTACTTGCTACGAAAAGTGGAAAATTCGCCTGAACTCAAATAAGACCGAGCTCGCTATCTTCACGCGCAAACGAACAAATAACGAAGCTATTCCTTTAAATCTTAATGGCACAAATATCGTAGCTAAAGCCCAAGTCAAATATCTAGGGATAGTCCTAGATACCGGACTAAGATTTCACAAACACATAAACCGTATCAAAAGCAAAAAATCTGTGCTAACCAATAGCTTAGGTAAGCTTATAAAACATAGTTCATTTTTAAGCCCCGCAAACAAGCTTACCATTTATCGAGCCGTGACTCGACCGACGCTACTATATGGCGCGCCAGTATGGAGCGCGGTCGCTGAGACTCACCTCAAGAAGATCCAAGTGATACAAAACAAACACCTCAGAGCAGCCTTTTCAGCCAACTGGTATACGCGGGTGAGTGACATGCACGGCTGGGCGGGGATCGAGTATGTGCGAGAACATATTGACCGCCTGGCGTGTAGGTTTTTCACTCGCGAGATCACTGGCTTAGAGATGACTTCAAATTTGGCAAGCACTCGATGTGACCCGGAGCGTCGGACGAAGCACGGACCGATCCATGGTAAAATCTCACTGTTCTATATGGAACACAGACCCCCCTAGCTTAGTAAAAACCTGCTTAAATCCAGCTAACACACATAGCCGGAACGGACGCCTGCGTTCCTCTGTCCCCTCATACGTTTTATAGCATCGTGCCTCCACTGACTCTATTACACTTCCCTCCTGCACCTAGGCTAACACCTGCATTTAGCCTATCAAGGTAAATAACATAATGTATATACATGTACGCATGCAGAATGTACATAAAGTGTGAATGTTGTAATGTTGTTCTTGAATCACCTGACACAACTTGTTCTAGTGACAAATAATCATTCTCCTTCCAGTACGCGGGCCTGGACCCATACATGTATATGATTGTATATGTATATGTACGTATGGGTGGTTATATGTGTGTATGTATATGTATGTATATATGTATGAATGATTGAATATTAAATGATAGACTGTAATCTGTATATATGTACATATTACTTGTTTGTAAGTGTCAACAAAAAGCCAAAGAAACGAGAAATGTAGTTTTTACATACTTTTCTCCATATCAACCTCCGGCGATCGCATCCTCTTGGCAAAATCATTCCCCCTAAATACAGCCCTTTGGCAATACGTACTTGAAAAGATAGTTCCAAATGGCATGATCGCGAAACTGTTGTGCAAATTGTAGCACTTAACATCGAATCCTTAGAGGATAGTTGACATGTTGCGTGGTCCCTTGGTCGTGCATGTGGGACAGTGAGGCACCTGAACTCGACATGTATACACATATGTAGTTACATTACAGCAGTAATAGGACACAATACTTTGTTAACTTCTGAAATAAACTATTCTTTAAAACAAAACTACCAACAAGTTTTATGTTATGATTTATTAATGCAGGTCCTTAGTGAGGTATTAGCAAGTATTTTTGTACAGCTCGGCTGCCCAAAATTAAAACGAAGTAACTGACATTTTTTCCAAAACTGAGTTATATGCACAGGAGAACTTGCTGCGTTTTTCCGCACATTTTGATATCAGACCGGACCAAATCGGTGAATAAATAACGAAGTTATGATACATGCTAAAAGCAGTAACTGCACACATACCCACGCTTTTCCAAAATTAAAACACCGTAACTCCACAATGCAAAAAAGAAAGGCAGTAACTGCTTAGCAGTTAATGCCTTTTTATTTGTGATTTTCAATTACTGTGTTCTTGCTTTTTGTTTTTTGATTATTTTGGTTCTGTATAAAACTAAGTAACTACAATTTGCTGGATAAAAACAAAGTAACTACATCGCAGTTACTGCGTTTTAATGTTGTGAGATGCAGTTGCTTTGTTTTTATCCAGCAAAATGTAGTTACTTCGTTTTATACGGAAACAAAATAATCAAAAAACAAAAAGTAAGAACACAGTAATTGACAATCACAATAAAAGACTGGTTGTTCTATGTTTAAATAAATGCTTTTCTTAATTCTACTTTCATTGATCCAAATAAATTGTTCTCCCACTTTCATCATTACGCCAAATCCTACATAATTTTTTTGATATTAACTTGAATAATGATGTAATTTAAGAAAAAGTAATTTATTTCATGTGAAAATAATAGTAATAATATTGCCTTCGTTTTAATAAAAAAAATATATATATAATAATGCTAATGATGTTGTTTGGTTATTTCAAATAATATATTTGATGGGTTAACTAACTTTAAATAATTAAATCAAAGTAAGTGTAGTTAATTTGTTTTAATGTGTAATATCATTTGATATGTCTTCCAAAAACATAAGAAAAAAACTAAGTAATTGACGCCTTACTTCGATTTATCAAAATTATCAAACCATACTATACTAAAAACACGCTTCTCCCCCTTCTTCTATGAAATTTAAATCATTACCGCTCCCAGAAGCATTTATTTTGATCGGCTGAACAATGTCAAAAGTTCATTTTTCTCCGTTCACATATAAATGCACTTACTTTGTTTTAACTTTGGACAGCCGAGCTGGGGTTTGTATATGGTATACAATTTAATACTGGAAAGTCGTCCCCTAAAATAATACATTAAAAGTACTTAGAAGTCATAATAATTGCCAAAAACTAAATTTCGAAAAAATCCGTTCTTTTTAAGACTTAAGTAGGTGGTGAATTTTTTAAAGAAATCTTTAAGTATATAATATTTTTGTTTTTTAAAGCCAGCATCAGTGAATCATGGACGGTAACGACTGGTAAGATATTCAAGTGAAAACTTTTGCTCGGTAATATTAAATTATTTAATCACCACCACCATCGACTAATTTAGACAACAGAATATGAAGTCGTTCAGACTGGCATTTATTTTATTCTTAAAAGTGGAGCAAACCTGATGCAAGAACTAAGTTCGTTATTGAGCCATAATCTGGATTTAGTTGGAGAAACTAAAACAAAATTTTGCTTTTACCATAGTATATTTTATTTATTTAAGAAGTTAAACTGATTCCTGAACAATTTCCGAATACTGCAATCCTAAGAAAAACTACTTTAAAGATATGAAAGGATTCACATTACAAAATTGTCAAGGTCGTACTTCACAATGCGAAAAGACCAATAATTCTCACATACTGCTTTTTATTTATTTTTTAGCAACTCTAATAAGTACCCGATCCAAAACTAAATGAAAAACTTACTGAAATTGGTTCAAAGCCATTTAATACGCTCCCTAAGTCAGAGGCCGATGCTTCCTACTGGAAGCAGACCTAGGTGGTGGCTGCATAAGCATACTCGCATCGTCCGGTGATGGACCACTCCACCAGAACTGGGAGGCGCTAAGTGGTTTTTCCAAATCACGTTCCGCTTCCGCGCTTGTGGTTCCGGGTTTCACAGTAGGAATATATGGACATGATGGCGCTCCCAGGATCAAAATATTCCGGAGGTAAACTCCCCGTCCACTCGCATTTCCGGGCGCCGCGCGCCGGGTGGCCCTGGGGCCCTTCATTCTACGTTTCACAAGCAACAAGTATACCGAAAAAATGTAGAACAGATTTCTGCAACATAAGAGGCCTAAATACAAACATTAATTCAGTACACCAACATCTTCAAACAAATAGACCACACATATTATCCCTTTCAGAAACACAAATATCTTCTACAACAACAACAGTAAACAATTTCTACCCTGGTTACAACTCACACTCCCGATTTATACATAAGTTCGGAATATGCCTTTTTATCCGAAGCTACCTTTCGAGTCAATGAGATGAAACTCTCGAACCGAACAACCTTGACGTCATGTGGTTCAAATTCACTGCCAAGGGATTAACCGAGTTCATATGCTGTCTATCGCTCGGAGGGCGATAGAGAGCCTACCTTTACAACATTAGCTACCACCTTTGATTCAATAACCAGCCCAATTCAGGAATAATCGTTCTGAGAGATTTCAATGCCCATAACACCAACTGGCTCAAACATCACAACAAGACCGACAACGAACGTAGAGAAGCTGAAGCATTTGCGATACAGGGTTCGATAGGAGGCTTCCGCAAACTGAGATCGATATAGGAGATATATATTGGCCTATGTCACTCATGTATGGAGTGAGGTAATTAAGAACTACGGAGAATCTCGAGCGATTGCGTTGGATATTTCCAATGCATTTGATAGAGTTTGGCATGACGCATTGCTCAACAAACTGCCGTTCTTCGGCCTGCCAGCGTCTCTTTGCAGCGGGTGCGTCAGTTTTCTTAAGAACCGATCTCTGCACGTTAGAGTTGATGGACACATTTCAGAGCCATTCACCATTAATGCAGGAGTACGCAATACTTTTACCAACCCTTTCCTTCATCTATATCAATGACCTGCTGACCGAAACTAATAACCTGTTTACAGCTTTGTAGATGATAGTGCTACTGAGATTTACCACCACCGCAGGAGCATATTACAACAATTAATCAAGATCCGGAGAAGGTTCGAATTTTAGGCGACAGGAATTTGGCCCAGTTCATTGCAACAAAAACCATGCAATACTGTGGAACTCACTCACAGAGCGTCTATTTCCACCTAGTTTTAACTTACAACTATTCAAGAACCTTGTCAATCAACATCTTCGTGCAGACACCACTCGTGGAGTGCCATAGAATCTCCCATTGGTGTGTGTGCCACCGTCATAAAAAAAGAAGAAGTCATGCAGTAACTAAGAATTCCAAGTAACGTAGAAAGCAAGAATTTCAAAACATTACACTGAAAATGCAAATATGTGACGTAAAACTATATTTTTTTCTCTTTTGGAGTAATAAAAATGTTTCAAACCACTGAAACATACAATTCCGCCTAAGCAAGAACATAATGTGCAGCACGAGTGAAAAGCACTATTCGTACTCATCTGAACAGTGCTGTTTTTAACACTTATTGGACCATATACCCACAATTCTATCACGGATCATGGACATTTTTTCAGCCCCTTTATAATATCTTCATTTTTGATTGTTTAATATTCCGATTTCTTTGCATCTTATTAAATTAAATTACCATTTTCTTATTTTTGTATTATTTAATAAGAAATTACAAGATCAATCGACTTACCTGTAAGGAAGATCGATCGGAATTATCCGAGCATCTCCGCCATCCCTCATTACACTTTGAAGTATACAACTTTTTCCCAATCGGTACAATTTTTAAAGAAGTTATCTAAAAACATGGTGATTCAGCCGACCCTGGCTAGCCGCTCGAGCTCATCGCCTTGATGCATCATTACAATTTTGGTTCGTGAGATTTTTGATTACATTGCATTTGGG
>JAEQML010082413.1:0-10825 GCA_016904865.1 Pissodes strobi
ATTTTATTACTAAATATCAATCAACTTTAACAAACATGCCAGTATGGCTAATAATTATTGCTAAATTAAACCCAATTTAACATAACTAGAAATTTAAAATTAAAGCTTTTTTAATGGCTTTTCAACCTGCCACTCTGGCGTCTCTACAAAGATTATTTATTTTTTCATTTGTTTCTATCTAAAAAACTAGGCGATCCTATGATTACAAAAGTGTCATCAGTATTATGACAGGAACACATTCTGTCGGCTGATGAGGAATGGAGAAATAGAGATGCAGGTATATGTAAATCAGATAAAGATAACAGATAAACATCTGGCGCCTTGACAAATTTTAACTAATTTTGCTCAATAGATATTATACAGCAAATAAGTCCGAACGTAAATGTTAGACAATTTCTATTGCATTTTGCAACATTCTCCCCCCCTTGAAGTGTCAGCTTCAACAATATTCATTAATTTTGGTCAAACGGTAAAGGACTCAATTTAGTAATTGACCTTGTAAACACACCATCCTTTGTTTTAATTTGAACTACCCTTACCTTTCCATCTGAGCCTGGCATAACCTTTATAATGCGACCTAAAGGCCACCTTAGAGGAGGAACATTGTCCTCTTTCAACAATACCATTGTATTTTCGTCAATGTTTTTACTAACCTACACCACTTTGGTCTATTTTGAAGTCTTGTTAGATACTCAATTGACCAACGCTTCCAAAAATTTTGTTTAATTTTTATACAAAGTTGAAAAAAGCTAATTCGATTTTCGGGTATGTTTGTTAAATCCTTCTCAGGAATTGAAGTTAATGGTTCCCCTATTAAAAAATGAGAAGGAGTTAAGCATTCCAGATCAGAAGGATCTGATGTCACTGGGCACAGCGGCCTTGAATTAAGAATTGCTTCTATTTCTGCTAATACAGTTGTTAACTCTTCAAATGTCAAAATTATATTGCCCACAATTCTTCGCAAATGATACTTAGTGGATTTTATGCCGGCTTCCCATAACCCACCCCAACGTGGGCTACGTGGAGGTATAAAGCGCCACTCGATTTCTTTATCAATTAACAAATTGTGAATTTTAGATAAGTCGTTTTTATCTTTAAAGAATAAATAAACTTCTCTAAGTGAATTGTTGGCTCCCTGAAAATTAGTGGCGTTGTCGCTATAAACAGCAGTTGGACAACCTCTACGTGCAATAAATCTTTTTAATGTATGAATAAATGCTTCAGTACTTAGACTAGTCACTACCTCTATGTGTATAGCTTTTGTTACCATGAATATAAATAAAGCAAAATACGCTTTGCTTGTAACTGCTTTACGTAATCTAGATTGCTTAATTATCAAAGGTCCCCCAAAGTCAATCCCAACCTTCAAAAATGGACGCGCAACAGAAATTCTATCAACAGGAAGAGAGCCCGTTATTTGAGTTGCGCTTTTAGCCCTCAACCTATGACAAATCACACATTCATTTAATACAGACTTCACTTTAACCAACCCATGAATTATCCAGTATTTTAACCTAAGATTAGCTAATACTGCTTGAGCCCCAGCGTGAAAAAGCTTCAGATGCTCAAAGCTAATTATTAATTTTACTGCGTAATGGTTTGAAGGCAAAATAATTGGAAACTTTTGATTAAAACTTATATTTGCTTGAGCCAAACGACCGTTCATTCTTAAAATACCATCTTTGTCAAGAAATGGATTTAAGCAGGTTATATGACTCTCCTTAAAAACATTATCTGAACTTCTGTTTGATGTCAAATATTCAATTTCCCTTTGAAAAGCTTCAAATTGAATTAATTTGATAATTGTTTGATGAGCTTGTTGTAGTTCCTCAACACTTATTTGGCCAAATGCTTTCTTTATAAATTTGTGGCAGTACGCCACTGCCCGTTGAAGTCTTGAAAAATTAGAAAAGTGATGCCAATTTATTATAGGATCTATTACTATTTGTTTCAACACTACCTTTTCCCTTTGTTCCGGCAAATGTATTACCTCTGGTTGATAATTTTCGGAAAATTTACCCTCATAATCTAATAAATAGTCAGGGCCATGCCACCAAATATAGTTACCTATAATCTCAGAAGACGGAATGCCCCTGGATATGTAGTCTGCAGGATTTTCTTGTGACCGAACATGATTCCCCACAAAATTTGTTGTTAGTTCCTGCATTTTTGCAATCCTATTTGCCACAAAGGTAGTCCATCTATTCGGAGCACCCCTAAGCCAACACAAAACAATGCTAGAGTCCGTCCACAAATAAACACTGTTAATATTTATTCTGAGAATTGATAATACTCGATGAACCATTCGAGAAAGTAGCAAAGCTCCACACAATTCAAGTCTTGGCAAGCTTATGGTTTTAATAGGAGCTATACGTGATTTTGAGCAAAGAAAATTACAGGTCACTGATTTGTCAGCATAAATTGCTCT
This sequence comes from Pissodes strobi, assembly GCA_016904865.1. Lineage (NCBI taxonomy): Eukaryota > Metazoa > Arthropoda > Insecta > Coleoptera > Curculionidae > Pissodes > Pissodes strobi. Next base: position 2,429 of record JAEQML010082413.1, read on the forward strand.
CATATACAAACATGCTCCGTAAGCTGCCATAGACGCGTCAGAAAACCCATGTATTTGTATGTCAACAATTTCTTTAGAATCAAGAACCCACCTAGGAATTTGTAAATTGCACAAATGATGTAAATTACTTGAAAATATTTTCCATTTTTCTAACAATGCAACTGGTAACTCATCATCCCAGGATATTTTACTAACCCAAATTTCTTGCATTAATATCTTTGCAGTCACTATGACCGGACCCACATATCCCATAGGATCAAACATTTGTGATATTTTTGATAATACTAGCCGTTTTGTTACTTTTAAATCACCTACTTCCAAGTCAGGAATTGAAATCTTAAATGAATCATGAATTGGATTCCAGACAACTCCCAAAACCTTTCCATTTTCATTAAAAACGTTATGTTCGCTATTATTTTTGTCACCCTCGCCTGAATCGAGAATAGTTAAATCATTTGATAACCACTTATGTAAGGAGAATCCTCCTGAATGTAGCATAGCAATTAATTGCTTTTTCAGTTCAATTACCTCATCTTTAGAATTTGACCCACAAAGAACATTATCCACATAACACTGATTTAAGATGGCATCTGATGCCAATGGAAAATTAAGAGATTCATCTGTTGCCAATTTGTTTAAACAACGTGTAGCTAAAAATGGTGCAGCTTTTGTTCCATATGTGACCGTTTGAAGTTCAATAATTTTTATAGGCATGTTTGGGTTTTCCCGCCACAAAATATTTTGTAAAAATAATTGTTTTGGATTTATTTTAATCATCCTATACATTTTTTGAATATCTGTCACCAACACAAACTTATACATACGAAACCTCATTAAAATATCGAACAATTCTGGCTGAACCGTGAACCCTTTAAGTAGTATGTCATTCAAGGACAACCCTGTAGAGGTTTTACTCGATGCATCAAATACAACGCGTAGTTTGGTGGATGTAGATTCTTCTCGTATCACACCATGATGTGGTAAAAATATTCTTTTTTTAAACTCATCTGAATTGCACTCAATATACTTTCCATGATTTAACTCAACATACTCATCTATAAACATTTTATAATCATTAAATAGTTGAGGATTTTTGTTAAACTTTGCCTCTAAAAACTGAAACCTTTTATAAGATGTATAAAAAGAATATCCTAATTTCAAGTAATCGTCATTGTTTTTCATGGGCAAATCTACCTGAAAAACACCATTTTCCAATCGTTTGCATGGATCTAAAAACAATTTCTCACATAATTTGTCATCACTAGATAAGAAACTTTTATTACAAAACTCCTCTAGTTGCCAGAATTTTGGAATTGTTTCATTGACATCAACCAATCCAACCTCTCCAAATAAATTAACACTCATGCAACTCATATTGCACACTGCCTCTTTACCATGGGAATTAATTGGGGCTGTTCCACATACCAACCATCCTAATTGAGAATTATGTAGAATTGGCAACCCTGTTCCCAAATTAATAATTTCTGGGAGAATTATTTGAAAATATAAATCTGCCGAGATTAACATATCAATATCCCCTGGTTTATAATAAAAAGGATCTGCCAGTTTTAGATCTTTCGCGATTTTTAATTTATCAGTGTCCACCAATACATGAGGAAGCTTTCCAGTTATTTTGTCCAACACCGCACATTTTGTTGTTAATTGATAGCTATTGACCTGCGATTCTAATGTTAATTTAACCACTGTGTCTACTTGAGTTATTTTATTGCCAATCCCCCCAATTTTAAATGATGTATTATAACTCTCAACATTTTTAAATTTATTAAATAATTGTTTTGTGATAAAGCTGGTTTGTGAACCAGAGTCCAACAAAGCTCTAGCTTGTACCCTATGCCCATCCTTAGAGATTAAATTTATCCTAGCTGTAGCCAGTAAAACTAGAGAATTTAAAGTTTTTGAGCAGTACATAATTGCTTGCTCACCTTCATCTTTCTCTCTTGAAATACCCAAACTAATCCCATGAGATATGCCTATGAAATCATCTTGATCTGTACTCAACAATGTATTATCCTTGTCTTGATGAGAGTCCCTATTAACCGCATTATGACTAACCTGAGGACTATTGTCTTTATAGTCTGACTGGTCATTCTTCCCGTTATTTTGTTGACCATCCTTATTAATATTAATTAGCATATCATCATGCAAGAGTGTATGGTGTTTTCTCTTACAAGTTTGACACCCCTGTTTAATTTGACATTGAATCACTCCGTGGGTTTTCCCCAAACAATTATAACATAAACGATTAGCCTTAGCAAACTGTCTTTTATCTGCTAAAGACAGATTAATAAATTTATAACACTTATAAATGCTATGATTGTCCCTATCACAAAAATTACACTTTGTTTTTTGTTTCAAATGTAAAGGATCTTGTTGAAGCAAGAATGCATTTTTGAAATGTTTATCTCCTAATTTGTTCCTATTTCCTTGACCATAATTGCAGTGGCGGCTCGTGAGGTTTTACATAGGTAGTGCGCGTTTTAAAAAGATTTTTCCATACGCATAGAGGGATGCCCGCTGCAGGCGCCGCCGGAGGTTACCCCGCTGTAGGCGGAAAGTTTTGGGGTGCCACGCCCAATTTTTTCCCAAAACTCGTTAAAATCGTTTAAAAAACATAAATTTGGCGCCCTCTTGAATGGTAATTGTTGCGCACTAAAAGAAATTAATAAGTAGGTACTTATCGATTCCAGAAGAGTAAACCATTTAAACAGTTTATTGAACTACAAATCAATAAAGTTAAAAAAAAATTCAGGAGAAGTTCGAAAACGTTAAAAAATATATCGGGTTGATGGCAAAAAAGCGTTATTGTACATCTCTTTATCGATGGTTAGCCCTTCGACTTTGCCGTTTCCTAGCTTTAAAGTGAATTCCATACATTTTTCAATATCTTTTTTATCACATATCACACACACACTTTCATTTTATGTTTATAAAAAGGTCAAGAAAATGAAAAACACCATTTGACACTGTGTTGAAATATTGGTGCTGTCGTCAGACATTACTGCAAAAAGAGAACTTTTTCAATTTCTTGCAAATTGTGTTCTCTGCATACTTCAAACAATCAAAATAATTTGCCGTAAATTTTTATTAAACCCTAAACAAAAATAAAATGGTTCAAAGTTAATGCTTAACTAAGTTTAATTAAAAGACGCACCAGCATCGTCACTATATTGTTTCTCTAATGGCAAAATTTCAATCATAACTCGAGTTCAAAAAAATATAATAATCTAAAAAAACCTCGAAAAAAACTCACCTTATTTTTACACGTACACCATATAAGCATGTAAGTAGGTATTTCAGTATGGAATCTGAGATTCAACCGATCAACGTAGACCTTTTCACATGCACATAGTACATAGTTTTTGTTTCAGTTCACCAGTATTTAAATGTTCACTTGAATTCAAATTCAAAACGTCAAAATCAAACAAATAAGAAATTTCTATTTACACAAACTCATTCCCGTTTCACTTTAGTCTCTAAATGAGAGATCCATTCGTCGGCTTTTAAGCGCAACAAATACTTCTAACACCTTTTCATCAAAGTTCGGTATGTCATGCACAAAATCTCTATTTATTGACATCATTGCCAAGGCATTCAGTCTGTCATTCGTCATGGAATTCCGAAGGAAAGTTTTCAGCCTTTTTAGCGTCGAAAAGCACCGTTCAGGTTCAGCGGTATTCATTGGTGTTGTCATAATTATTTTTAGTAGCTTGGCGACTTCTGAAAAAGTGCTTTCTAGATCATTTTTTTGAATGAATTCCAAAGTACTTGTGGCACCTTGTATTTGCGAAAAGTCGTTTCTTGAGTAAATAATTTCCAATTCTGTTTTTAATCGCTCCTTTTCGAGCATTGGATACATCTTCGTAACTGTATGAAATATTTCACATGGGAAACTCTTGTTAAAAGACTCATATGAATTATTTGTGAGAAGGAAATTTGCTTCTAAATGTCCCCTATATGAGAGCCGATCTTTCACTTGAGTCAATATAACATCGCATATTTCTTTGGCATTTACGCTTTTTCTCTCGGTATCACCCAAACGTCTACGTTTAGAAACAGTTTCAGTTTTCCATTCTTGTTCAATTGCTTCAGTTTCATTACGAATGCTTAAAATAGATGACTCAAAATTAGAAATAGACTTTTGCAATTGAATACCGTCAACATGTCTAGACTGAAATTGATTATAAAGTGTATCAACATGAGGAAAAATTTTGTGAAAAAAGGTCAACCAAAACATAAAATTTGAATCTTCTAGTGTTCTAATTAAACCGCTTGCTTCTCTGCCAGTAACCGTATTTTCGGTTTTTTCAGAAATTTCTTGAAAACACAGGGTCATATTTTCTCTATTTTCATAAACAGTATTAACTATTCGTATATTAAAGTTCTGACTTTAACTATTTTTTCTAACACGTCACTTCGATTAGACGAATTGGAAAAAAATGCGGGAATTCCAGATAAATCATTAAAAAAAATCCGTACTTGTGGATTTTGGCTCGCAGCCTTTTGCATTATTAAATTCAATTGATGAGCATAGCAATGAACAAAATATGCAAACGGGTATTTTTCACGCATTTTTTTTTGTACGCCACCAACGGATCCGCTCATAACGCTCGCTCCATCGTACGCCTGCGCTATTAGTTTATTGGGATTTTGAATCATTGGGTCTATTTCTTGTTGGATACTTTGCACTAAACCATTGGCTGTTTTATCAGTGATTCGGCAAAAGGTCCAAAATCTCTCGCATATAACATGCTCCTTGACATACCTCAATATTATTGCCATTTGACAATAATTGCTAACATCAGTAGTTTCGTCGCACTGAATTGACAAAAAATACGCATCTGCCACTTCTTTCAATATCTCATTTTTACACACAGTTAGCATGCAGTCTAAAATGTCGTTTTGAATTGTTTTCGACGTTCCTTTAAAAACAGATGATGTTTCTAAATGTTCTTTCAACACATTGTCCAATTCGGCACTATAATTTACTAGTTCTTTAAAAATTCCACGATTTAGAGACTCGTCTGTTTCATCGTGGCCTCGTAGTGCCAACTCAAAAATACCACAGAACTTTACGCAACTTATAATTCTCCCCAAAATGTGTCGATTTTTCCTTACTACCTCATTATGTCTAGCGATTTGCTGTCGGTATGTAGAACTTAATTGTTGTGCAATGTTAACTTTCCCAAGTAACGCAAGTTCCGTACTAGCCTGCAAATGAGATTTGGACCCCCCGTGTTTTTTTATTTTTTCATGTAAATGGCCCACGTCAGTTACACCTAAGCGGCTCCAATTCTTATCCATATTTGGGATATAAAATAATAAGCACGGAAAACAAAACAAAGAGTTCCTTACATTACATCCACATATCCATTTGTTCCGAGTGTAAATTTCGGGGTTAAAATGTCTGGTGAAAGACCGACCATCCTTTTTCTTGGCACATGTTTGGTCTAATTTTAAAATCGGCATCGGTCGCCCTAACCTCTTTATTTCAATCTTTTTATTCAGATCCAATAAAGAAAAGTTACTTTTAATAAAATTGTCAACTGAATTTATGCCCCCACAGCAGCGGAACCCGAACTACTAGCCATGACAGTAGAATAATAGTATATAAATAAAAATATAAAACACTATACAATATTACGTACACTAAACTCACGAGTTTATATGCAGCTAATTAACAAGCGTCAACGAACCGAACAAAACAAAAAGAAATTCACGGCTCGACTAGAGTATAATATAGAATAATACTTATAATAGTAGTATGTAATATTCGATCCAAAAAACGATTTACCTCCCACTTTTTCCACACAAGCTGAATTTTTGTGTTCCATCAGCCGTAGTTTGAAGGCGAGGAGGCTGGACATATTTAATTAGGGCATAAACCCATGACGTCTCTCATTATTTATTGTGATAGTTTTGTTAGTTTATAAGCAAAAAATATGGGATTAGCTCCATTACCTTGTCAAGACATAAGCGAAACTTTTATAAAGAATATTTTTTTTTCATTTAGGCCTTCCTTTTTTGTTAATTGAGTGTTATATTTAAAAATAACTATTTTTTAATTAAATTTTTGCACGGTTGAAACCGAGATATTTACATTTAATTTTTTTTTCTTCCATATGGGCTAATGCAAATGATTTTTTTTGAATAATTATCAAAAAATACTTCCTACAAAGATTTTATTGTACATTGGACCAAAAAATAAGTATTTTTTCCTCTATACGATGGTACCAATATCTCGATTTTTGAGGATAGTGTCCTTTTGTGGAGTCTAATTTTGTATTACCTCCAAAATAAGGGTTATCTTATCATGTACTTTCATCCCTGAAAAAATCAGCTCGTGACACCATACTATATACGCAAGAATTGCAAATTATCACTAAATTAAGCTACAAAGTGCGGATCTAAATAGCGCACGGATGAGCCTTGACTTCTCGTGATTTTTACGAACATTCCCGACCGTTTTGCATGACGAAAATGCATTTAACAAGAGCGCCGAACACCAGCGCACGGCAGATTTAGATTAGCAGTGGTTACGGACGGAGGCCGTCGTTGGACGCTCTGCGTTTTGATCGTCGCCGTCGTGCCTCGATTTCGCTCTTATAAATAATGTATTCTGCGGCCAGTGGAGATTCAAAAATATGTAAATTCGCAAATTATAGTTAGTTTATGTTAAATTGTATGTAGGGAAGATTTTATTTTTCCGTTTACTTTCGCAGGCAGTGCGCGCGCACGGGCGCACTTATTGAGAAGCCGCCCCTGCATAATTGTCACAACCCTTTGAATTTTCAACTTCAATATTTTCTAATGCTACACAACGATTTTCTAAAAATGTAAGAAAATCATCCAGAGTTGGCAACACTGCTTGCGCTCCTGAAACCCTTTGCCCTATACTTTTTTCCAATTCGTATGCTTTATGTGTCTGATAATCCAACTTTTGCGCAAACAGAAAAACCACTAAAACGTCCCACTCTTTAACAGGCAATTTAAGTGCTTTTAAAGAATTAACATGTTGTCTAATATGTGTAAGAAATGCCCTAAGTTGTTTCCCTGTACCTTTTGGGATGGCAGGTGTATCCAACATACCCTTTAAATGTGAGTTAATAACCGCTAATTTATTTTCGTATCTATTTTTAAGTAAATCTAAAGCTTCCGTATAATTATCATTGGTCAATGGTACATTGTTAATTAAATTCAATGCCTCACCCGCTAATGAACCCTTTAAGTAAAGAAATTTTTGTACATTATCTAAATGTGAGTGGCCATCGATTACTGCCAAAAATAAGTCAATAAAAGCTTGCCAGTCTTCAATCTTTCCCGAAAAAGATGGAATATTTAGACTTGGCAACCTTGCGCTCGTCTGTGAGCCAGCACCAGCCGAAGCCGACGCTACCTGAGCACAAGACTGATGCAAATTTGCAAATTCTGCCTGATTCATTTGTTTAATTTTAGATTTTAATTTGGACAATATAGATAAATAGTTTGATTCAACCTCACCTCTATCTATCCCTTCCTCCTCATCTATTGACTCTATTTTTTGCTGAATATTACAATACTCTTGAAAAGCTTTTTCTGCAAACACTTCCCTAGTTTCATATTCACTTACATCGGTAGTGGTTACATTTTCATTAGCCAATATAAAATTTTTTACTCTTGTCATGGAGCCTTTTATAACAGCTCTTTGCTTTTTCAGAGCCTCCATTTTAAAAATGAATATAAACTTTAAATATTACGTTGATAGATAAACACAATATTTATAAACTAAACCTAAAAAAATGCTAAATACTTTCCCCAGAGTGGCACTACCAACTATATCAACTAAATGTTAAGTAATAAATTTAGGCAATTTTAATAAATAAATGAACAAGTATTTCAGTATTTACGTACTTAAAACGACTTAGATTATTAAACTTCTTTTCATCAACACTTAATGCAAGTTTTGCAGAGCAACAAATTCTTATTTTTTCTCAGTACAATAAAATAAAAAACCAATTTAAAAGTTCAAAGTTCAAATCCAAATCACTTAGTATTCTTGACAATGCCACACTCTCTGCTTTGCAACAATAAATCAAAAAGATCTGACCTTAATCACTGATGCTGCAATAGACTTCTTTTTTTTTCCTCCTTTAATCCTATGTTTCCATATCTCCATAGATCCAGACCCAATTTATCCGACTCGATTTTGGACCAAAATGTTAGGGCAAGGTAATTATAGAAGTATAATTTCACTCTTTACTTGTTTTTCCTGCCCTAACTTGTAATTTAAAATACTATACCTCGAAGGACCTACCGACGAATGAAACCCTATGTGTCGGTATAACTAGAGTTCATTTTATTACTAAATATCAATCAACTTTAACAAACATGCCAGTATGG
>JAEQML010082414.1:0-10825 GCA_016904865.1 Pissodes strobi
TGTCGTAAGAAGTATCCATTTGAGATTGCTCTGTTAATAAAGGATTCTTACGCTCTAAGCGCGAATCTTCAAGCAAGAACGGATTAGATTTTTCAGACATACTGAATTATATAGATATAAGTAGTAAACTTTTGGACAACTTTCTTTTCCGAAAACCAAAAAAAAAAATAAAAATAAAATAAATAAATAAAATTTTATAAACTAAAGCTTATTTAATAAATTCACTGGATGACAATTTGTCCAAATGGGAAGCTATCAATGACGAACGACTTATCTTTTATAGTATCACAAACCAATAAATAGCAAGCATACATCAATTATGAGCTGAACAACTTCGATTAGCAAACGTTTACCTAAATGATTCTATTTCTAAGAATAAACTAAAATCTAATGCTATTAAGGTACAGCATAAATAACTTCTACCATTATATTTCCTTTTCTTTAAATTTTTTAATGAAATCTGTCAAATGAATGGTTGGCTGCTACGATTTTTTGCTATATTCTATTTCGAATCGTTAACAAGCACTATACAGTCAATATTTAGTTAGGTACTGTTACTCTTCGGCCAAAAGGTATCACTTACCCCTCGGTTAGAAAAAATGACTTGGATTTACAGAATGGGCCTCTGCACATCGGAAACCGTGAGGACCAATAAGCCTTCTTGCTCAGATGGCTGATTTTCAGGTTCCTGAAGGATCTCTGGAGTAGAGACTCTGTCTACAGTGTGGTAGATGTTGCAATGGACATCGAAGAAAATTTATTAATCTTTTCTTGTACGAATTTTTCTCTCGTGACAGTTCTGACAAAAAAACCTCAATCATGCCACCCGTCGTTTTTGTCTTAATATTGTCAAATAGACAAACACCCGTACACCATTTTTTCCTACCTAGTAATAGTACCTTTACATATATTTACACCTTACTTATATATACAACACTACTGACTATTAAAAATGTCCATTACAAATGGGACTTTTCCATTTTTAAAATCGTTTAATCCGCCTATAACTAATACTAAATCATTAAAGGTCAAATCTTTCGACAAATTTAAGGTATCCTCCAGTATATGAGAAAAGGACGCTCCTGGCTTGATAATAGTCTGAATTTGGGCCCGATCCAAGACACGTGATGACTATTACGACCTTGTTGGTCGCATAGAATAAGCAGTTTTCTGATTTTAGAAGTACATATTTTTTTACCACTGTTCTGGCTCACGCTTGTGATAACGCCAGTAGCATGCCGCGAGCTCCTTTGTGAGGCTGGCGCCAAATTAGACACTTAGACAGATCGCCCCTAAGTCGATGCAGTTTCCTGCTGTACCAGTCATTCTCCGATTCCAACGTCCGATTTGAGTCTTACATTTCCTGCATAATCGTGTTAAACTCCAATTGTTGGTTTTCAAACTTGTTCCTATCGCATTCATACTTGTTTATTTTTTCTTCAAGTTCCTTTCTTGTCTCAGAAATTTTAGCCTCTAACCTTTCCTCATATTCAAGTGCATCATCCTTGAAGCCTTGCGATTTTCTTCGCTCTCTTTTATAGAATGATTCCTTGGCCTTAAGATCGTTTTGTAGTTTTGTTATTTCCTTTTTCAGAGACAGTTCGGTAAGATGTTTGTTAGTTTCAAGGTCTTCAAAAACCATGTCTTCATTCACTAACGGTATTTTCCAAGTTACCGTCACAATAACATTTACTGGAACAAGATGTTATGTTTGCCGAATCCTTCTTGACTCTTGAGTGCTGCAGTGCAAATATTGCATGCAAGAATAAGTGATCTCTTGACAAGTTGGATAACACGGCACTCCGAGGTTGACAATCCAGAGCAAGGAACACAGCGTTTTGTCTTGCAAAAGTCACAGTTGATTTCATACATCAGCTCTTCCAGTGTGAGATTTTTACTACAGTTTGAACAGGACATATTGATGAGGCCCCGTATATCACAGTTGTTGATCTGACCCCGTACACAGTACTCGACGAAAATTAATATATGCAGATGTTGGAGAATCGCAAAAAAGTATTGTTGTTATTTGAAATAAGATAATGGTCAACCTTTTTGGTCGCTATTTATTTTGAATCTTATTTTATTTTATTTTAAAGTCAATTAACTTAAATTCTTCAAGAGGCAAAGAGAGGCCTTTGCTACACAATCACATTAAAATATTGACCATAATTTTCCATATACGACACAATAATTAATAATTTTTTACATTCCACTTAATACGACCACTTTATCACGAGGACAAAACATGCTCTACATGAAGGAGCTAAGAAAGCCCGCATCTCCTTCAGACTAACACGACGCACAATAATTAAGGACACATCATAAACAGATATAGTTTTGGTCCATTGTCAAAAAACACAGTGATCTGTATTGTCTTAGTTTAAATAGATGTAACAGATAAGAACTTCTGGCACATCAATTTGAAAACCTTGAGGTCCATATTTCTGAAAAAGTCTTACCCCAACGGTATTGTCAACAGATAAGTCTATTGATAAATAAAACAATACTTTTAAGTAGAGACAGCATATATATGACAAAAGTAATAATAAACTTAGGAGATTGGCTGTGTAAACATTTCTGATAAAAGAGAGGAATGACTTTATTTTTCGTGTAAAAATTATTGTATTAAATCATAGCAGAGCACTTTCAGCCTGATAGGCCATCCTCAGTGCTACTGGTCAAGTTATTGCACAAGAAAGTATTCGCTGATTGGAGAGCCCCTCATATATCCGTACGAAATTGCAGGTTCAATGACAACAAGAAAGTCGATACAGTACAATCACACTTGGACTAGACTAAACACTAAACAAATACCTTTAAATGCCCTTTTGTGTACGATAACCTACCTGTATTATGAGGGTCATTGTTGTTTAAGGAAAATAAAGATTGTTATGTACTGTCTTTAGTTTTGTATATTTAGCTTCGTTATTCCATGCTAATTAAGCTTTATTTTATATACGTCTCATATATTGGGCTGAACTGTACAATATTTTATTTGCTGTTCTTTGGTATTGTTGCCATGAAGATGGACAAATTTGCGCCGAAACGTCGGTTGTTAATGTTAATAAACAAACTGACCAATATAGCTGAAATCGTTCATAGCTTTTATGAGGCTTATTTAAATGTAATTTTTTGTAGTAGGTCATCTCTTTATTTTTGGTTATAGATCAAGAGTAATATAAATATTTTCATATCATACTTTCATATCCCAAAATAACTAGGTATAATTGTTTACGTTTCTATAGTACATTGTTGGGAGAAACAGTATAAGCACCATAAATGACAGTAATTAAATAACTTTCCATTTTCGTCTAGTTTACCCTGAAATTGGCATGTCTTAACTGATTTTTTAGCAGATGCTGGTCTCTTACCTACCGCTTGCAGCTATAATTCAAACTTGTGCACAAATTTTCTAGTAAGCTACTTTAAATGTCAATGCTTAACACTCATATAACACAACTACGCCAGCTTTGTGAAATACTGTTACATAACCTAGATTTTCTGCGTCCATAGCATTCATTCACATTTTGTAATTGAATAATTTTCATTTTCATCGAGATCCTGTTGTTTCAGGCTCATATTAGATGTTCAGTGTCGTGTGTAACATAGTAAGCCGTAGACTGTATTTGACGACTGAGCTGTGGTGGCAAGCTGTCAATTGATTTGTAAGTTAACAATGATTTTATGATGAAATAATCATTCAGCATTCATTCATTGGATTGGTTCGTTGAATAACTCGACATATCATTGACTAACCTGATTTAAACTTAAGTCATTCATAAATTAATTTCAGTTTTATGTCTCTACTCGCTAAGTCGTCAAATTATGGGCGTTTTCTCTGTTGAATTAAGTGTGTGCTTACTAATCAGTAATTACTGCTAAATTCAATGTGATGTATGTTCTCAGTACAGTGTTTCATTAATTTATTGATCAGAGTATATTCTATGGTTTGCACTAGTTGCTTATTTATTTCAATATTCTTATGGCTTCATGTAGATTTGTCGATTTGAGAGTCTGCTTAACTATATGCAGGATTCTTTATTAATATAATTCAAACTGGATGCCGAATCTGGCCTTAGGCCTAGCCACAGGCTCTCAAGTTGAATTGTTGTTAGGGAAAAAAAGGAATGTTATCTTACAAAAAAGCATGATTAAAGAGTTTCCTTTGAATGATACACACACCTTAACTTTTGTAATACATATAGGTGTGCTGATCTGATATTTTGTAACACCTTGATCATTTAGTAAGAAGCTCATACATAAAATTAAAATTACTATATAGACATAAGGCATTTTAGTAAGGTTCAACATTTTTGTATTAGATATTCGTATGGTTTGCGCAATTTCGACGATGTAAATTTAAATTAGATATTTAAAATGTCTATGGCTCACCTAGTACACCAGACATAAAACTTCATTATTTCAATATGCTTTCTCTTACAATAGTGTAAATTTCGAGATCATGCGTAGTCACATATATCGGATTTGTGATAGTTTGATACTTTTTTCGTAGTTCCTGTATATTTGGTTGCTTTTTTTTTATATGTATATACAGTGTGATACTCTTTTCAGGGAGCACCTCTATATGTTTTTGTTATTAATTAATCGGAATATTTGGAATTTTGGTTCCTTAATGACATGCTAATATTTAAGGCGGTGATTCTTGGACCCATTTTAAGAAAAAAACTTCATATGAGCCTATGTTCTAAACGTCTTAACTTTTGCGATACAGGGTGGTAAAGTTTTCAGAGAAAAATCCATTTTATATAATAACAATGATACCATTGCAGATATCTTTATGAAATTTGGTACGCATCTTCTATGCATCAAGGTGCATTTTCTGATGTACAAACAGATTGATTATTTCTACCAGTGGCGTCCGTACGGGTTTTGCGTTGAATACTTTTGGAGAAAAAAATAGTACGCCACTGCTTTTTCTTAAAGTAAAAATTATTTTTGAAATTATCATTCATGCAAATTTGATCTCTTGATTCTCTTTCGTTCTACGCATGGTTTCCGCTTAAAAAAATAAAAAACGTGTTTGTGCAAGCTGAAATCCTCGCTGAAATTCTAATGTGGTAATCATTATTGACACTCGAAAATTTTCTTTTATTTCTCCCTACAGTAAAAACAGTTACTTATTTCTAAATTAATTGACAATTGATATTAAACGAAGTCAATAGCTTGAAAAAAGAAAAAAAGATTTCCACACAACAGTTACCGCCTCAGATTTTTAGCGATTTGCCTGAAGTAAAACGATTTTTATTTTTTTATGCGAAAACCATGCGTCGGGCGAAAGAAAATCAAGATATAAAATTTACTCAAAAATAAATGAAAATTTCAAAAATATTTTTTATTTGAAGAGAAAACAGTGGCGTACCATTTTTTTCTCCAAAAATATTCAATGCAAAACCCGTACGGACTCCACTGGTAGAAATAATAAAATTCTTTGTACATTAGAAAATCCATCTTGATGCATAGAAGACATGCACCACCAAATATCATAAACATATCTACTATAGTATGGCAGTTATTATACAAAATAGATTTTTTCTGAAAATTTTACCACCTTATATCTCAAAATTTAGGACGTTTAGGACATACGTTCATATGAAGTTTTTTTCTTGAAATGCGTCCAAGAATCACCCCCTTAAATATTTAGCATGTCATTAACATGTATAATATGTATTTGCTTGGCAGTTAGCACATGAGCAAACTTGCGTGCTTTCTGGGGTATAGAAATAGTTTTACTTTTACAACAAATATTTTTTAAGCTTTTCGCTTTAAAATTAGATGTAAAGTCATCTTTTTAACACAAAAAGTATTTTTAGAATTTGGATTTATCCATATTCACCATGAGGCGATGTGCGATATGCGAATGGTATTTTACAAACAAATCTAGTTAACCAGATATTTTCATGAAAATTGGTACCTATACGGAGTTTTTGGGGGATGATGGTCTAATGCCGGGTCCAGAACAAGCAGACAAAACAATGACAAGACCGAAACATTCAAGTTTCGCGATAAAGTAGCAACAAATCCAATACATTTCTGGGACATTTTTGTCTCATATTTGTTTTGTTTCCAAATCCGGAAACTTGCTAGTCCCGTCTCGAATCGGTAAAGATCAAAGAGTCTCTGTTTTGTCTGTGTACTTTACGACAAGTTGTCGGCGCAGTGTGGACGGTGTGCGTTGACAAAAGTAGGAGACCAAGGAATCTTTGTTACACTTATAGCATTTCTATAGTTAGTATGTCTTTTGCCAACTGCAGGACTAATAAGGCATATCAGATTTTCGAATTCTTTGCTGGAAATCTTTAGAAAATTCTTAAAGCTTGGGCGAATTTCACCATAGTCCAATATGATCCACACGTAACTCAACTAACAATTCATCTATGTAATAACGATTTCGCTTTTTAAGGCCTCATCCAAAAACGTTTGCATTTTTTGTTGCAACATTGGATGACACTACTGGCTACTAGCAATAAATATTCATCTTCTTGCTGGTGAAAACGGCACATGGTTAAAAAACTGATTTGCAACAACTCAACTTTGTTGCTTTTTGTCCTTCTGATATGGACAGTTTGTCTATATTTTGTCTTGTCTGAATACCGTATTTTTTGTCGCAATTTTGTCGTGTGTCTACCTCGATTACGCACGCCAATGGTGGATTTTAAATTGTTCATAGCCTAGCAAGTAGATACGATATCCCAATTCTAAATATTAATATAGACAAAGATATAGGAGTGGCTCCCCAAACAGTGGATCTCACTGTATATTTATTTAAATTAAATCGTATTAAGAAGTCCATTCTCCATGATTGAAATGTTGCAATGTGCAACAAAATTATTTTTTATTGAGATAAAGATATTTTGTATACAACTCGGCCACCTTTGATGACAAATAAATCAAACTGTATGGTTATTAATGTCTCTGACGATTATTATTTTGTTATTTTGGTAAAATTTGCATCAAAGGGGAATTGGTTTATTTGTCAACCGATGTCCTAAACTAGTCTTAACTATGGGGCGCTGTCCGGAAATTTCAAGCATAAAAAAAATATGAAATATAGTTTATACGAACATGGGTGCGGTCCTAAGGACGTTAGAATCCTTTGAACCTGACGCTCAAAAAGTAGTTTCGGATTTATATCTCCAGAACCACTTCGAGCCCAGGTATGCATCATCAGTAAGTGCTACTTTTGTCGACCAGCGGTTTCTAGCACCACATTCAAACGCAGCAAAGTCCATGAATGTATGTCAGAGAAAATGTAATATGTAGAGCCAGCATAACAGTAGAATATTAAATTTGGTCGAATTAAAGATCTTTAAAGAGTTCTGATCGTGTTAATGAAGAACCGAAGAACAAACTCTCAACAGAAAGTCCTACATCCACATGCATGCACTTGAGACTAATCCCTTCCAACAGGGTCATTGAAGCTGAGATTCTCACAGAACCACATTCATAATTATGATTTTGTTTATTATTACGACATTCGCACTCCCTTTAACGGGAACATTCACATATCCCAGATCTCCCGATATCAAAAGGGAACCCTTTCCATGTTATCGGGTAATGGTGGCATCTACGGATTTCCTACAAATTTCCGGACGGTACGGGTTGTTGCGAGAAGTACTGCTTTCTGCATCAATTTGAAGAGATGTTCGCTCAATCCGAGTTCCTTAATGTTTATTAACAGGTTCTTTGGAATGATTCCTGTTGATGACACAATGATTGGCACCGTTCTTACTCTCTCCATTCCCCATTGTTGCCGGATTTTCCCTTGTAAATCTCGATATTTGGCAATCTTTTCGGCGTGCTGGATCTGCAAATTGTTGTTGTTGGGTATGGCGATGTCGATCAGCGTGGCTTCCTTGGCCCGCTTATCTACGAGAATGATGTTCGGTCTATTGTGGGTCGCCGTCTGGTCAGTAAGCACAGTGCGGTCCCAGTAAATCTTATAGTTGTTACTTTCTAAAACAGATTCTGGAGTGTATTTTTAGTAACTTACCTTTTCCGTATGCAGCAGCAACAGCTTGTCTGCTAGTGCCTGATGGATTATCTTCGCAACTGCATCGTGCCTGTGTTTATATTCTGTTGCTGTGAACGTTTGGCATCCTCCTCTAATATGCTGGATGGTCTCAGTGGTTTGATCGCCGTATCGACATCGATCATCCGCCACCGAAGCATCTTCAATTATGTACTTGAGATAGTTTCTGGTGGGAATCACTTGATTTTGAATAGCCAGCAGAACGCCCTGAAAATACAGATAATGTTTAAGTGAAGAGTAGTGGCTGTGTGCATGTATGAATCAAACTAAATGAAACACTTTGTATTCCATGCAAAATTTTAATCCAAAAAGTACTTCCTATAGAAACAGAGCGCTTTCGGCCTAGGCCATCATCAGTGTTACCTGAAAAGTAAGTAGAAGAACCACCCATTAACGGAAAGTAAGTGGCTGATGTAAAAACTTTACGAATGAAATGATATAGTTCACATTGTTATATTAGGATTCTGAGAGTGTTAAAATTTTTTGAAAGGCATTAAAATGAGTGTGTTAGTTGAGAATGGTGCTTTTTTGCGATTTTTTGTGTGAATTTTTAAAACAAAGGAAAATGGTAGAGGTTCTTTCACTTACTTATCATTGGACCTGAAGAAACATATCAATGAAGAGAAAACAAACAACACCAACAAACAACGGTCAAATCACAATTAACAAGTTAAAAGTCACGTTCTATAAAAGTTTTGCATAATTAAAGGCCAAAACGATACCTGAACCACGTTTTTGGTGGAACCACAAAATGGGTCGTTGACATTGACAATCTTGACATGTAGACACTGAAGGCGCAGGAAGTGATCCGCAAAATTAGCGGTAAATTTAAATCTTGAAACTTAAATGCTAAATTCAATGTCAACAACGACACATTTTGTCGTTCCACCAAAAACGTGGTTCAGGCATCGTTTTGGCCTTTAATTATGTAAAAATTTTAAAGAATGTGACTTTTAACTTGTTAATTGTGATTTGACCGTTGTTTTTTGGTGTTGTTTGTTTTCTCTTCGTTGATAATATGTTTCTTCAGGTCTAATGACAAGTAAGTGAAAGAACCTCTGCCATTTTCCTTTGTTTTAAAAATTCACACAAAAAATCGCAAAAAAGCACCATTCTCAACTTACACACTCATTTTAATGCCTTTCAAAATTTTTTAACACTCTCAGAATCCTAATATAACAATGGGTGAATCTTCTACTTACTTTTCAGGTAACCCTGATGATGGTCTATGCCGAAAGCGCTTTGTTATGCTTCTATAGGAAGTCCTTTTTGGATTAAAATTTTGCATGGAATACAAAGTGTTTCATTTAGTTAGGTAATTTTTGTTTTAAAGTGTCAAGACATTGCTGGTGTGTTTGGTTTTCTGGATCATCACGAGCATGGATTCGATATCGAGTCATGATTGATCGAACGCAACCTTCCAGTCTATGGGACCTTACTCCATTGATGTATTCTTTTAACCTTCCTATATCTCTTCGTATGCCATCAATCCTAGCATTCAATCTTCTTTTCCAATGAGGTGTTTGTGGCTCGTCCACTGTTTGCGCCTTCCCCTTTGTTCGTACTTTGGTTCCCAGGATTCGGGCAATGGCCCTTCTAGCGCAGTAGATTAAATGGAAGTGGTCTAACGTGTTCGCCTGGGTGATATAGTTTGGCAGAATTCGGTTGTTTATAATAGTAGGGGCGATTCCTAGTTTCTTTGAGGGGTTCACCCTAGATAATGGTGGTCTACTTAATGGGTCGGTGCCATTGTACTCCACAATTAGCTTTCTCATATCTGAGAGAAGTGTTGCGAATAATCCTTCGCTGTCCACATTATCTCTGTTTAAATCATGTGCCCCACCGTTCAGCTGTTGCTCTGCTACTTCAGGCGTCTTACCCACATGTCCAGCGTCTACGTCCTGGTCGCCATCCACGTTATTATCGTGATTCTCATTCTCATTATCATCATGATCCTCATTATCTTCGTTGTTGTTGTGCAGGTTTAGCAGTTCCCGTTCTACTTCTTGTTTGATCGTGTTAAGTCTCGCAGCTGGGATGAGATTGATTCTGATGATAACACGATATTGATCTGCCACTCTCTGTTCTGTTGCATGCAGCTCCGGATAATTTTTGCAGAATTAAGTATGCAGTTCTTTGTCGATAGCCGTTGTTCTCTCGTCCTAACTGTGTTACCCTAAAATAGATACGCATTATTCATTCATGCATGGACGGTGTCCATTTCATGCGTCGTCTGGGTAATCCCGCCTGAGTGAGCGCTGGCTGAAGTTCCTGCGCAGCACCCTCCACGGGCGGTATCTGGGTTCTTAGATGCTGTGTCGTTGTTGTGGATGTGGAGCTGTAGCTTCTTGTGCAGCAGAGGCCCGCCTCCTCAGCACCCTGCCACCCACGTCTCGCAAGCTGTCATGTCCAGTGCAGGCAGCGACCATTCTCCGAGACTTCGGTTGATCTCCATTTTCATGGGTGTCCCCCTTTAACGCAGCAAATACCGCATTTTTTACCTACTGCCAGGTAACTCGGACCCGTGGGGACGTCACGCCCCAAAGCAGCCGAACCAAAGTTCAACTACCCCCGTGCGGGGTTATTATTATTATTACAATAGAAGGTATCAAGCTTTCTAGTACCCTTAAAGAATCTGATATATTAACATTTATTGGATTTTAATCAAATATTTTTTCTGAGCAATCGCACCATGTAATGTAAGTTATTAGTAAAATTAAAATATTTCTTTTTTTTTTCAGACCTCCGGAAGAGATGGTAAAACCAATGCTGTAT
>JAEQML010082415.1:0-10825 GCA_016904865.1 Pissodes strobi
TGGCAAATGGTCGATTTTCAACTATCAATATTTCAAAAACCGTTAGACATAGGTATAGGACATTATTCATGAAATATGTGTAGACTTTTTCGCACAATTTAAATATGCAATAATATACAGTGTGTTCTATTTAAAAATAAACTAAGGTTATGCGATTTTTTGACATTTGACAGGCAATTTTTTGCTTTTGACATTTCTTAAAGATAATATATAACAAAAACCCAGAAGTTTTGAATTAAAGTTTTTTTTATTGCCTGTAATTACGGCTGCAGGTGGGTGTCAAAGTATAATGAATAACCCTGTTCAGAAAATATAGCACAAAGCGCTCCACGCTTTTTTCACAATAATGCTACTATTTTTATTTCATTATTATTTTCTGCCTGTATTAATAATTATTTTTTGTTTTTGAACTAATTAATTAATTGATCATTAAAGCGTGTTTTTTTAGTTTTTTTAAACTATATATATTGTTTTATGCATCAGTTTAATTGCCTAGTTAATTAGAAAAAACAAGTTTGTCAGATTTTTGACATCTGTCATATTTTTCGAGATGCAATTGTTTTTTTTGCCAATTTTTTTTATTAATGGACTAAAGATTTTTAAATGACGAGGCAACAACTTAACATTTGGTTGCTTTGGTTACTTTTTTATTAATTTTGTGTAGGAATTTATTACAGCAAAAAAAAATATTTGTTGTTTTCCGAAACTTTGTGATATTTATACTTTTGCAAAACAACGAATAATTTTCTTTTTCTGGTGTAATGAATTTCTACACAGACTATTTATTTTTTAGTTAAGTGCGTATTGGTGAACTTATTTCATGAAAAAAAGTTCGTGTAAACATGGGTCGGGAATGCATTGTTGTTTAGTTACTGGGTGTTAAATTTTGTTATTAATATCTCCGCCACTGACCTATTACTCAGATATTTTTAGCCTTTTTTAGACACTAATTTAAAACAAGCGATGGCAAATTTTCTTGAAATATTTTGTGTAGTTTGAATGGAAAATTAAAAACAACTTGCTTATTGCAAGAGCCAGGAACATATAATAAAATAGTTATTTTTGTTACAAGTACCTAAAATGGAGTTTTTCAGGACGAAACATTGCTGTTTCCGGACGAGGCGTTAGCCGAGTCCGGAATAGCAGATGAGTCCTGAAAAACTTCATTTAGGTACGTGTGACAAACACTATTTTTTGTCATACGCTCCCAAAATTAAATTTTTATTTGTACGCTTTTTGCAATTCTTCAGAACGCCTAAATTTGCAAATTTACCACAATTTTTGAAATCATAATGGACGACAAAGTTAGCTTAGAATTTGATGTCGTAGCAACTATTTGACAGTTTTGTCATGTCATTCGATTTTTATTGACATTTAGACATATTCAGGAATTTTGGAATAGTCCGTAAAGGTTGCCATGACGACTTATTTTGGGAGCGTATGACAAAAAGGTTTTTTTTCTCGAAAGCGAGGTCAGATAGGAACAAAATTATAGCAGCTAAAAAAGTTGTATTTTTAGTTGCTTCATTTAATAAAAATTACAAAAAAGTTTAGTGGCGTACATTTCTCGCCTAAAAATAATTGAAAAGATGCCCCCGGGGCATAATAAATTAATAATCTCATTCTAGTTATGGCTAAAGTAGACGTTTATCACCAAACATAGACCTGCCAAATTTCAAAAAAATCCTTTTAAAAATATTTATAATATTTATAAATAGTTATTTTTGTTACAAGTACCTAAAATGGAGATTTTCAGGACGAATCATTGCTGTTTCCGGACGAGGCAGTAGCCGAGTCCGGAATAGCAGATGAGTCCTGAAAAACTTCATTTAGGTACGTGTGACAAACACTATTTTTTGTCATACGCTCCCAAAATTTAATTTTTATTTATACGCTTTTTGCAATTCTTCAGAACGCCTGAATTTGCAAATTTACCATAATTTTTTAACTCATAATGTACGACAAAGTTAGCTTAGAATTTGATATCGTAGCAACTATTTGACAGTTTTGTCATTCGATTTTTTTGACATTTAGACATATTCAGGAATTTTGGAATAGTCCGTAAAGGTTGCTATGACGACTTTTAGGGACTAGGCCTAAAAAGAAGCATTTTACGGACTCAAATGAGTCCGTAAAATAGCTATTTTTGGGAGCGTATGACAAAAAAACAGTTTTTTAACACCCCATGTTTAGATGAACTTTTATTCATGAAATTACTTTAGGAATGCGCCCTTAAATTTAATAAGTGAAGAGTGAAAGCTGTGTGCATGTACGAAATATACTAAATGAAACACTCTTTGTATTCCATGCCTAAAATTTTAGTCCAAAAGGACCTCTAAATTAGCCTAACAAAGCGCTTTCGGCCGGTGCCATCATCAGTGTTACCTGGAAAGTGAGTAAAAGAACCACCCACAGTGAATGCTGTCGAATTTTGGGTTAAGAAATTAAAATTTGCAATCGGCATTGTTATGTACATTATGGCATGAATAAAATTGTATTTTGAGTTTTAAATTTGAATTTTGAATTCTGAATTTGTTAAGATATAAAAGACGTTAATTAAAAATTGTAAATTAAGCCTGATGAGTTTTTGTGTGACTTTTTTTTTGTTATGCAATTTTTAGTTGCTCGTCATTATCGTTTTCACAATTTGCCTAGCGAGCTTTTAGAAAACTCGTTACAAATTGGATCGAATAGCATTTTCGAAACATATCTACACTGGGATTTATATTCCATCCACCATGTTGCATAATAGTCGAAAAGAAATTTTCCAGGAAGTCCTGATTTAATCTGTTAGCTAAAAGAAAAACCGATTTTTTTCTTGATTTCTCCGATTCAAATAAGGGATGTATTGCATTGATGGTTTGAATCATACCAGCAAAACAAGACGGCCTTTCTGCCTTCGAGTTTTTTAATTTTGAAAAATATCTAAGCCTTTTTTAAAAATTTGGAATATTATGGTATTTTTGTCTGACACAGCACAACCGTAAGGATTTTTTGAATAGTTCCGTTCACTATTTAAAGAATCAAATAAATGATTCATATCTTCCAAAAAATTGGCAGTATGAATTCCATCCGCATGGATTTTCCCGTTTTTGACACATGTTTTACCGCTGCAGCAAAGTGTGGGACAGAACCTGTAAGGCTAATTTAAAGGACATTTTTTCGAAATCATTTGGGTTAATCTGTTTCTAAGAAAGCTTTGGCATGGCTCGTGCCGTATTCGAAGACTGATCTATTGCAAACACTCTTTTAATATGATCAAAACTTATAATGTTCTCGAACAAGGTAAAATTATTCTATAGCAAGTTATACCGGATATTTTTGAATAAATGAGGTACATCAAATAACCCAAAAACGTTGTGTTTCTGATAAAGGAAAAATGGCGTTTCAGCACTTATTCCTAACAAACTAAAAGCTTTTCTATTGTTTGACTCCTGATCACAAACGATTGCCTTTCGAAGAAATATAACAGCATTTAAATTATCGAGGGCGTACAAAATTGAAGATTTAAATTTTTCCCCTTTTACCGAGGTCCCGAAAACAAAATATGCCAAAGGCAATTTCCATTTGTAATGCAAGCCATGAATAGAAAAAATTAAAACTTGTTTAGCATGTTTCAGAAGACGTCCTAAAGGACTAAGACCCTCGGAACCCCCAATAATTTCTATTTTTTTGGAATATTCCAAGTCTTTTTTAATCGACATTTCGGCAAAAGCCAAAATACATTTCCGTTCTCCACTAGACATGGTAGAATATTTTTTTGAAGGTGATTTAAGACAGTTTTGTCGATTCCCGTTTTAATGATGCATTCTCCAATCCAACCTCTTATACTAGAAACACTGGGGAGAATTAAACCTTGCCGCTTTAAAAAGCGGCAAACTGAGGGAGATTTATAATAAAGGAAATCTTTCTCCCGCGCCTTTTACCGCGAAACTGTATCCCCACAAAACTTTTTGCTGCTAGTGACAAACAAGCCATTGCTGAGCTGTAATGAGCAATGAGGGGACATTGACCTTTTGGCTTTTAATTTTTGTGTTCAATCTGATGTTTTTTTGTCTTAATTCTGCAAGCTTGCGGCATTTAATTTGCGTTTTCAAAAAAATCAGTGGTAGGTATTTATTTTTTGAGCTGGTCCTTTAAATCGTTTTGGCGTAGAAGGTGCGGAGGAGTTTAATTGATTGCTGTTTTAAAAATCCGTTTCCAAAAAATGCCTTCGCATACATAATTGCGGTAGATTTCTTCCTTTGGTAAACTAAGTAACTTCTGATTTCCTACAATATAAAGTTATTTATACAGGGTGGTTCCTTAATGACACGCTAATATTTAAGGAGGTGATTCTTGGACCAGTTTTAAGAAAAAACTTCATAACGTCTTAACTTTTGAGATATATAGAGGTCAACAAAAATAATTCTTAGACCCTTCTGGATTTCTCCTGCGTCGAATTGCTACTAAAAGTCGCAGGAGAAATCCGGAGTTATTTCATCAGTAGCCTGTGGAAGTTTTCATCAGTAGCCTGTGGAAGTTTTCTGGCAAAACTATTACATATTAGACAAGCAGTGGCACGCCACCGACTTTTCTTAAAATAAAAAATATATATAATTTTGAAATCTTTATTTTTTAAGGAAAATATTTGATCACTTGTTTTTTTTAGTCCGACACACGGGCAAAAGCCTTGCATCGGACTTAAAAACATCAACTGATCAAATTTGTTTAGAAATGTATGCGGATTTCAAAAATGATTTTTATTCTAAGATAAAGGTGCGTACCATTTTTTTCTTCAAAAATATTCAATGCAAAACTGGTACGGACGCCACTGAAAAAAAAACTGTCTGTACAATTACATTGTACACATTACATCTTGATGCCTAAAAGACGTGTCCCCAATTTCATAAAGATATCTACAATAGTATCGCACTTATTATATAAAAAAAATGTTTTTTTTTTTTAAACTTTACCTCCCTTTGTATCTAAAAGTTAAGTTGTTTAGGGCATACATTCATGAGAATTTTTTTTCCTAAAATGTATCCAAGAATCAACCTTTTAAATATTAGCATGTCATTAACGAACACCCTGTATAATAATGGGCAGTGGCGGCTCGTAGGTATACAGTGCGAGTCTCTAACTTTGGAATAAATTGAGTAAAGGAGAGATATTTTTTTCGATAACTAAACTATGCTAGCACACGTCGATTACTATCTGCCGAACTGAAACTTTATTATGCCCTTTAAAAGAATAGTAAAAAGGGCTTTCATTAAAAAAATAGTCGATGACGTCATATCTCAAATTTGAAACATCGGTATGAAACGGCCCGAAGTATTATGCCCACTATTATAGGTTTCGATAAAGTTCGTGATTAATCCCCAGTTTTATTCCTTCAGATTAACGTCAAGGTTCATTGAAAGTTTTATTCTTACCACTATTTAAAATCCATTTTTTGCAAAGTTCCAAGTTCTTTAGGGGAATTCGAAATAATTTAATCCTGTGATTTCTTCGATTATTATTGCAGTTATAAAAACAACAGGTGATGCCTGACATGTTGAAAACAAATATAATATCAAAATATTTTAGTCAAAAATAGGAGAATAATAGTTAATGTCATATGAATAGTGAGAGCTCCGCAAACACTTGATCCACCCATAAACCTAACTAGTTGCTGCGTTGCTGCAATCGCTATTATTTGCAAAATTTAGCTACGCGCGCCGTGCAGGGCGCCACGCGGTTTTTGCTGGAGGATCGAGCAAGCACGTAGGTCTTACCTTAGTTCATATACATCGCGCCGGACCGCGCAGTTTTCCGTGAAACAGTTTTTGATGAAAATTCGCAAGATGAAAGAGAGCGTTTTTATATGTTTTTACGAAATAAGGGTGATAATTGTATTGCTGAATATTAGTTATTTAATGGTTTTAGTGTTCCGGATCCGGGGTCAGATTTGATAGGTATCTACCTAGGTACCAATTATTTTAGATTTCATATATTGCAGTGCAGTAGTGGCAAAAACCTAACTACGCCCCATAGTTAGGTTTATGGTACTAGGTACAAGATTTTTAATAATTTTACACATCATTAATATAATTATATTATAGGACATGTTATGTCAAGTTCCTATAATAGGTAGGTACGCCTAAATAACTAAAAAAAGTATGTTTATACCTATTATCATACCTATATAGGTACGTACTAACAATAATAACAATACCTAGGTAATTACTAATTGTTACTAAAAAGTAAAAAACCACAAACTGTAAATAAAAAAACTCCGGTCCTGCGACATTTAAAATCATAGGTAAATAACCGAAATAAAATAGAAGCCTCTTTTCATATTTCATTATTATACATAATCAATTTAAAGTACATTTAAATTTGGCAACAGCGCGAGCGACCCGAGTTCTGAAAAGCGTTTGGCCGTTGTTTGGCAAGCGACGAAATACGATAAAATTTAATTCGTAATAATGGTGGCGCCATCTCTCGATACAATTGTAGCATTTTTCTATAGCCTATGCCCACTGAGCGTCTATTCGGAGTAGTTAGGTTTATGTTAATTTTAATTGTCTCGTAGTGTGTTAAATTCTCTTAACTCCTTAACAAAAACCGACCTGGTTAATTTCGTACGATATACGAAAACCATCCTTTTACTGTAATTATGAATTTGATTGTCAATAAATACACATCGCCGGTCAATCAAAAATCGTTATTACAGTGATTAGGTGATGTTTAAATTTCGCCCTTCTTTATTTCCATTGTTAGCTTATTTTTTGGGAATTCTATAATTGTGACTTGCTGGATACTGCGACACACAGTCTACATATTTATTTTTCCTTCGACCACTTATAAAAATGAGCAAACACAGTTATATAGCATGACTGAAAAGTATTTTTTCTACGACCGTGCGTGAAATATAGTTTCACGCATCACTACTAATGCGTGAAGTACAATTTCACGCACCGGTGCGTGAAGTACAACGTATTCCTTATGGGATTTATTTCACGCCTACTTCCATAAGAGCCCATGTACGCGCGGATCCAAAATGAACAGGTGGCTATGCTTGTCCTATTTTGATTGAAGTTTTGCGAGCTATGACAACTGTCATTAAAAAGAATAATTATTGTGTAATTACGTTGATCGTGCAAATATTGTTAGAAATTTCAAAACTATGGATTCAGATTCTGATCTGAAATTATGTGGTACTCCACCAGAAATAACAGCCGCAGCCAATATTGCAAACGAATCCTTATTGCCGAGCAAATCCCTCAAAATTTACGAAAGTACTATCAAAAATTTGTATCCTGGCAAAACCAAAATAAGGGAAATTAATTTTCCGAAAATTTACGGTCGTAGAAAAAGTATAGTGTGCAACACGTGCGTGAAGACTTTTATACACTCATGTGATATTGCGACCCTCGCCTTCGGCTCGGGCCGCAAACATCACATTCGTGTATAAAAGTTGACTTCACGCACTTGTTACACAATATACTATTATAAGCCCCTCCTGTTGAAAACCCAAACTATTTTCAACACGACTATTTGAACAGATTGTACATGTCAGTTTGATAGCATATTTGATTTGCCAGATGAGAATGCCACGATAAGTACTTTTCAACAATAGTGTTGAAAAGTTGATTTCACACGCGTGTGATATCAGTATAGAAGTGATAGTGTGTAATGTTCATAGGAGATCATATATAAAAACTTAAATAAAACCGAAAAACCATAACACAAAATTCCGCTAATTATCGGCCAATAACTTGTTTGCAGGTACTGTATAAAATAATAACATCAGTACTATGCAAGAAAATAGATCAACACCTTCAAAAAATATAATGCAGTTTCGAATGAGAAAAATGATGTAGAAGGAGCGGTTAAGGATACAAGGAACAGTAATAATAGATTCTGTGATAAAGAGACAAACAGAAAGAAACTTAAAGAAAATACTGCAAATTTACAAAATACATTCAACTATAAGAAATTTCCTGTCACCCATCATGAACAAGTGGAGAATAAACATACATTTAACAACAGAAAAGAAGAAACAAAAATCGATATCATAAAAATTAAGAGGAATTTTCCAAAGGGACTCACTAAGCGCATTATGGTTCTGCCTCTGTCTGAACCCACTCTCCAACACATATAACACCAAAAACAGTTTTCAGATCAAACATCCGGGAAATGCCATCAACTAGAACACAATATGGATGACTACAAAATATATATGTACCAACACAAATACAAATGAGCGGACTATTAAAAATTATGGAGGAAAAAATAGCAGACATTGGAAGGGAGTCCGAAATCGGTAAATGCGAAATATTATGTATATAACGAGGCAAATGGAAACACGAAATAGATGCAGATACTGTAAGTAACGATTTACTAGATAACATACAGGAAGATGAAAAATACAAATATTTGAGAATTCAGCAGAATACAAGGACAGACCACACAACAATAAAAAAGCAACTAATTACACATATAAGAAACCCCTAACACTTATAAGCGGATACAGGCTTTTGTGAGTGATTATATTTTTAGCCCTAATTGCCGCGACGTGCTTGGAAAATAGGAGCTTTCGGCCGAAAACTATCCCTAGGTACTTGACAGGATCTATCAAAATTAAATTCGAAACACCTATACAAACCTATTAACACTTTATCATTTCGCTCCTTACAGTTATAAAATGGAAAACATAAATCCTCAGAAAATACTTCCACAACAAACATACCTTCTTGCACAGAGCAGTCACATAAGCAGACAAAGAATATACACCGCTGACTCACTCACAATGAACCACAACTACAACGAATACAATACCGCAAGATAAAATAGAATGGCCACCGAATAAATTACATTCAAATCATTTATACATTATACGAATATACCCACAAAGAAGAAGAAGACACATGCAAGTGGCTACAGAAAGGGCAACTTTACCCAGAAACAGATGGCTTCATATTGGTTTCTCACGTCAGACTTGTGGTGTTGCATATCGTTACATCGGGGAATGAGAGACGAATCTAATGCAAATGTTATTTTGCTTTTTACAACCACACTTAAAGTTATACTTTACCCAGAAACAGATCGCTTCATATTAGCGATACAGAACCAGGTAATAGCAACCACGAACTATCAAAAACACATTAGAAAAAAAAAGAGATAAAACGAAGGAAATGCCATCAACACCATGTAATAATATGGTGCAAAATAATTGCGGGAACAGCATACACAAGAACACACACACAACAGCAAAATAATACACCAGGCATTAGTAATTAAATTTAACTTGATATCAACAGAGGCACAATATTATAATTACACATCGAAGAGTATAATGGAAAATATTGGGTTCAAACTGTACTACGATATAACCATACACGCTGATAAATATATACCACACAACAGACCACATACCACATCTCAAGATAAAAAAACAAGACCACATATCTAAAAGAGGCGGTATCAACAGATATCAGCAAAAATGCCCTGAAAAAAAAACAGAAAAGTATACCCCCTTGGCAATAGAAGTGGAAAGAATCTAGAAAGAGGAAAGAGTGCAAATCATTTCATTCATAATATCCACAACGGGCATCACACATAAAATCTTCACGCAACATCTGAAGCAACTTCAGCTAGGTATCATATACAGAAGGCGACAATACTGAAGACATGCAATATAGTCCGAACTTATATCCAGCAATAAGATAATCGGGTAGACTGGGTACACACCCGTCTGTCTAGAAAAACCCGAGAAAAAATTTAAAATATTAGGCGACCATTAATATTTGTTAACGTGACCATATTTAGCAGAAAAGTTCTTTTTTGATATATTTTTCAGCATTATCCACTAATTTTTGATGTTAAATAAATTTGCGGTAGTTTTTGCAGATAATTACAGCCATAACGTTGCATTGTCACTCAATCCAGAGTAACTTTTTTTTAATTGATAAAAAGTGCTTACAATGCTGTCTGATTACCTTGAGAGTGTATGGAATAGTATGGATTGATTATTGGTCACCACTTTACTTGTCAAAACTTTGGTGGATATCTTTTCCTTAATTTTGTTTTTCAATAATATCGGTTAGTGTCTTTTATTTTCAGTTATCTTGTTTTTCTGTGTAACACTATAAAAATCCCGAACAGAGTAATATTCATTAGGGCCAACGAAACTGGTTAGATTAAGAACTTTAGCATGCATTTTAAGCCTTTTTATTTTATTGGTTTTGTGCTATTAATTGTTTATTCGATAGGTACTCTTCTTAGACATAGTTTCTACCGTACCTACGGCATAAACTGTGTCATAGATCTAAGTTGAGTGCATAATAACTTAGTTTTGGCTTTCGATATAGTTTTAATAAGATAGAACTCGCGATCTGCAAATCAAAATATTACAATAAGATAAGTAAGTACGTTATCTATTTACCTCCCACGCCATACCATGTGCCAGAAATATATACTACATACGCTAACAATCCATTAAAAAAATGTTTTACTCTATATGCTCAATAAGGGTCATAATGATTTAAAATATATTGTACCATGTAAAATTGATGTAATTTCAATATTGCTAAAAATATCGCAAAGCTTTTTTACTGATACTAAAATAAGTTTTTCATATGTTTCGAACATTGTCGGACACCCTGTAGATTAACTAGCCAAAGATGTGCCCATTAAAATTTATTTAAATTACAGCTCATTACAAAACAATTTCAATTATGTGAATAACACGATAATTTCAAATAATTTGATATATTAGTTTAGTGACTGCACTTAACAGTAAAGTGGATGATGTTTAGAATGAACATAATCAGTCAAATTAAACAAAGCCCCAAAACGT
>MU197302.1:0-10342 GCA_016904865.1 Pissodes strobi
CCTAAAGCTGCTGGATTCCATTCAGAAGAGAGCTGTGCGTCTCGTCGGCGACCCGGAGTTGACCCGGAATCTAGATAGTCTGGAACACCGCAGACATGTAGCCGAGATATATCTGTTTTACAGATACTTTCACTGCAGATGTTCCCAGGATTTGGTCCGCCTCATCACGCCCCTGGCAGCTCCTGTCAGACAGTCACGACATACGGAAAGAGCGTACCAGTTCGTCGTACAACTGAAAACACTTAGAACATCGCTTTATAAGAACCCCTTTGTCTGGCGCACTGTATCACTGTGGAACTCACTCCCAGGACAACTGTTTCCCACTACTTACAACTTATAAATATTCAAGAGTCGTGTCAATCAACATCTTGGCACACACACCGCTCGTCGAGCGACATAGGGTCTCCCTTTAGTGTGTGTGCCACTGTCATAAAAAAATATATAATACTTTTATTACGAATCATACTAAAAATAATTATAATTATTACTGGCCTGGATTATTCCAGGCCAGTAATGAGCTGAAAGAATTGAACAGTGTCTCATTAACTAAACACGTGGCTTCATAAATTGAGCCAAAAAACATATTCTTTCAAGTCACAATACGACAATTACTCAAAAAACTATTTACCTGATCGTGTTCAAATCAGACTAACTTTATATTAAATTTAGGGTGAATTGCCCAGTTCGACCTGGAGCGGTTTCTGATACTGGTCTTTCAGAGAGGCTAGCGAAAAATGATCATAAAACCACAGGTTTTGTTCGATTTACAGATAAAAAACTAGTTTTTATAAGGCTTGTTGACACCATCTCAGCGAGAATTTAACTGGACAAAATCATATGTTTTCAATTCCACGTTCCACGTAACGCACTTCAATCCAAGATACTGGAGACCTTTAATAATAAAATTTGAAGCCTACCTCAAAACATACTACACTGATAATAATTTTATATTTACCTTCCGAAAGAAACAATGTTTCATATTTATACGCTCATTGATTAATTTAATTATTACAATGGAATTCCTTTGCCAAATATTATCTACTCGACAAATGCGCACTTATCGCCAATCATACCTGTATAGGAATGTGCAATTTCACAAAACAACTTGCCGTTGACTATACGTCGACTTTACGATGGGCTATAGAATCGACCGCTTCTTAGGTCCAGAGTAAAATTAATGGAAAGTAACTAATACTTCGACGTAATCCTTAAAATAGAAAACTGAAGTTTTAAATCAGATCAGCGCAACTATTTTACCTGACAAAATTACTAATAATAATAAACATTACAGCAATTGTGAAGTCCAATACATCTGTGTTAAACTCTTTACGATAGATTGCTTATCTGATATCATTATATTATGCGCAAATAATCTCAATTAACATACCGAAACAAATAATCAGATAGTTATATTAAAGTTTGGTACTTTAAATAATCAAAACATAACGAACGACAGTACCCCCACTTAAAATAGATCAAGAATAACAAAACTGCCTTATTATAAAGATCACATTAAACTTCCGATAGAAAAAAAAATTAACAGAGAGTGTAAAGGCATTACAGCATACAACTATATTGTTTCTGATATGGTCACTCTTTCAGATGACACCAACCAGAGTACGACTCGACTAGCTTTTAAATGTTTCCTATTAAAACTTATATATGCCATATTTAGCATTGCATTTATTGGACAAAGGACGTCTCACATCTAGTGGTTCTAAGACATCAAGAGCAAGATGAAAATTAGTTTCACAAAATATAAATCAGCAGATTGATACTCTGACACACTTTTTGAAGCGACTGCTGATATTAATTAAAACATAAAAAGTTTTAATAAACTATGGCCTTTTTTGGCTCCGTTACGGAGACAGGGTTTTGAATTATGGATAAATATACTCTTCTTGGTTATGACCAAAGGCGTCGGCATGCATATTTTTCTGGAAACTATGCTTTGCTGCTGATATTTTTTAATTATTATCTTAACGAATATTTACATCACTATCTGAAATACCTAGTTGGAAAAACAATTGAACATCGGATAAAAAATATAAGAGCGAACATGTAAAAATGTGTCTTATTCCAAATGGAACACCATCTAATATTTTGTTCCATATTTAAAATTTCTATAAGAAATTTTAATTTTTTTAGAAATTTGTAGACAAGGACCTTTATGCTTTTTTTATTGCTGGCCTAAATTAATCTTAACACTTTCTTGCTTAACATTTGGTTCTGTTTCTTATAAAACAGAAAATAAATCCTATGAGATCCTGAAAAATAAACAAAAATAACTGACCAAGTTTAGAAATGTCATTCGATAAAACAGGCATTAAAAATAAGATATATATTACAAAGGATCTTATTTTCGGATATGTTTAAGTTTAAAGATTTTGCCTTTCGAAAAAAATCGATTATCGAAAAATAAAATCTGAATAATCCGATCACGATTACGATTTCATTCTATAAATGAGAAAAAAATCCGAATTTTCAAAATCCATATGAGACAAGGCTCAAAACACTTACAAGACCAATAATGAAAGACGAAGACGAGAAGAAGTCTCACGGAACGAATTCTAATCCCCAACAAATTTATATCGAAGTTGCTAATTCGTTACACCAGCAGGAAACTTTACTGATAAGATACCTGAAAAATTCAATTAAACTTAATGTAGGACATAAACCATGAAGTGGCAGAGACTATGAGGATATTTAGGTTTATTCCCAGTATATTACGACGTGATTTAAACGGCAATAATTCTTATTTACTGGGAAACAGCAAAAGCCATCACTTAAATTCGAACTCCCGTTCCGTGTATTTTCCCCACGACAGCCCTTGTAGTTTCTCGAGTGTGGCGTGCAGCTATAGTGGGTTTGGTCGCGCAATATTGAATTGGCAAGTGATATTTATCAAAATCAATATTTTGATTACTAATTCCTACTTTTAATTGTTCATGAATAGAAAAATACCCGGTATGTGTGAATGTCAAGTTTGTAAAAATCTGTATTCTTATGGGTTACTTATTTTGTGATACCCTGTATAAAAATTAAAGGTTATTGGTGTTTTGTGGTCAAACAAAATGTTCAGTTTGTTGGTGGCTAAACTGCATACATTATTTTCATTCAGAACATCTTTAAAAAATTTTGCTATTTTTTATTTATTTTGGTTTATTATCCTCCAGAAATATCTATTATTTATTTTTTTTAATAAATTATCTATAATTTCATTACTGAAACCTTCGCACGAGTTACGATTTTATGAATAAATTTACGTTTTATAAATAGACGTGATAGATTAAGTTAACAATAAATGATCTGCACTCTTTTATCAAAGGCTAATAAATATTGAACCAACAAGCTTTAAAACTGGAAATTTAAGTTGTAAGCTTTATCAGTGCTTTATGGTAGACTTAAAGTCATATTGGCTAAAATTTGGGATGCATCTGAAATAGGCTGTTAAAGCTATCTTAGAGTAGGTCCTTAAATTTATCTTCATATTTCGGATTTGCATATTGACCGCTTTTTGTGTTTTGCGAAAATGCTCTTTTTACGCAGACCCCCCCTGGGGAAGGGGATTGGGTAGTTTGGGACTAATCACAGGCATGTCCACTAAAAACCCATCTATGATTCATCCTGTGCTTTAACCTCCTAGGGATCTCTACCGCAGGCCGGAGTGCTGGACTTCCGGGATTGGCTCCTATTAAGTCCTGATCTTCAAATTGTAGATGCCTTGCTGTGCTTAATAAGATCATGCCTCGCGTAGTTTGTTGTATCGTCTTTCGCTAGTTGTGATGTAGGTAGCAGGATTGGATGATACTCCACTCCTAGTCTGTGCTTCTTAGCACTGGTCGCTTTTTGTGCGGTCACACAATTAGATTCCTAGATAATTTGTGCTTGGCTCAGCTGCGTCTTCCTGGGTCATCTAGATTATAATCTACTGCTTGCCTCAGTTCTGCATCAGCATGGTTCTTTGCTCTTAAGAATACGCGCCTAGCCGTATCGACTGTAAAGTCTTCTAGTGGTTGCCACTGCAGGTCTGCATGCAAGTCCGCATTTCTGATGAACCAAGGTACGCCAGCTGGCATCCTGACTAGCTTGTTCTCTGTTCTTCTGAGCATTTTCAGGCTGGATTCCGCTGCCTATCCCCAATCTGCTCAACCATATATCAGTTGAGGCCTAGCTATTGTTTTTGTCATAGTGAGCTTAGTCTTCAGTGGCATTTGGCTATGTCTTCCCATAATGAGATTTAACATAGCCATTTTCTACGTGGTTTTGTCTCTCGCCGCTTGGATTTGCCTTTTCCACGCCACGGTCCAGGTGCACTCCAAAGTACTTGACTTCGTTCGTCAATACAATCAAATTAAGTTCATTAATTTCTTTAAGCCATAAAGGCGTAGGTGGCTAATTAACTGTCTAATTGACCACAAGCAAATTAAGTGGGCTGTATTAAGATAGGGTGGTGAGGGTTTTAAACATACGTTCTGAATTGAAAATCGGTAAGAAGGTTAGTTCTTAACTCCTTTAATAATATAATTATGCACTTGCATTTGATACGAAAAATAGAAATATACATATACAATTCTTAGACTAATTTCAAGCATTCGTTCATTCACACATATACACTAAATATACACAGGTTACTTATTTATAAATAACTACAACAAGTCTTGATTATTCAATTTGAAAATGAAACGTTTGTCTTGAAATTGCTTTCTCACAGTATACCTTAACCTCCAATGCTCTCGATTTAACTTGTTAGGACTGGGATCTGACCAAGCCTTTGGTTTGAACCTTCGTCTTTGGTACAGGAATAATTTGTCAAGCTCAACCTACAAATTTTCCACAGGCGGCGCCATTTTTACCTTCTTCTTCTTCACAGCACAGGTAAGCCGAGACGCTACGTCGTTTCTGGCCTTAAAAAATTGCGTTAAAAACACATACAAATGGAGAAATCGTCTAAAAGGGTGGTACATTTTGGCGCGAAGATGAGAACAGAACTTTCGCTGTTACTTGAGTACACAAAGTGTAGTTACACACTTTTAGAGGCTAGATAGGAGTGAGTGGACTGATCGAGTACGCGAAATTAACCAACAAAATGAGCGAAACACTAATCAGTTGCCTTAAACAGGGCTAGGATAAGGCTAGATGTTTTTCGGCGCGACAAGGAGAGCTGTGACGGGACAGATCCAACGCAGATGAGTGTTTTCTAAGCACTAATAAGAACTAATTTCTTCTTCGAGCTGATGGCCTCGCGCCAAGCTAAAGTCGGCTGAGAATGGGGAGTTTCTTTTGATAAGGTGAAAGCATCTTCTTTCTTTCTTTGACATGTGTTGTTTACTCAACACTGCCGGAGACACGA
This sequence comes from Pissodes strobi, assembly GCA_016904865.1. Taxonomy (NCBI): domain Eukaryota; kingdom Metazoa; phylum Arthropoda; class Insecta; order Coleoptera; family Curculionidae; genus Pissodes; species Pissodes strobi. The sequence goes on from MU197302.1 coordinate 5,354, forward strand.
ATATATTAAATTGAAAGCGCTTACACACGATTGAATTAACAGAATGACATTTAGCTATATATGATGGAATCGACCATTCAGTTTTGGACTAGTAGTAGTAGTAGTAAGGGTGGAGGGGCCGAAGCCCGGTAAGTAGGCCTGCCTATAAGTCCCTTTTCACCATCCCCGATCCGCCCTCCCCTACCTTGCTACTTCCAACACCCGGCCCGCACTGAAACGGCCCGTCACCTTGATAAAGGTGAGGACGTCCTCCCAGTCCAGATCCTTTAGATCTTCCCAAGCAAGTGTTTTGAACTAAGGAGTCGTAATGAAGAACTGAAACATGCTGCTTTAAATGCACAAATTAGTTTGTACCCGGGGTTAAATAAATCTATTCCGAGTTTAATTACGGTTCATTCATACTACATACATACAAGGTGTTATCGCCAAACTATACGGTGAAAATCGAAAGTTATACACGTGTTGAGGTGTTTCCCCAACATTCGGCATTCCAAGGTACGTCTATGTTGTTTATTCGTATGTGCGGTCCGGCAGCCCTTCTCCTCCTCTGGGGGATTATGGCCTGCGTTTCGCGCAGACTGAGCTTGATCTCCCAGTTTATCATCCAGTTTATAAGATCGTCTATTGCCTCCTGTAGCATAGCGCTTATTCTCCTTGAGTCGGTGTGGGCAAATTGTATCATTGTATCGTCAACATACACTGAAATTTGCTCGTCGTCAAATGATGGTATATCATGTGCTAATATTGAGTACAGGGATGGTCTAAGGGCTGGCCCCAAGCGTACTTCTGCCTAAAATGTCCCAGGCCTGGATATTTTGCCTTTAATTCTCACATGAATTTTCCTGTTTGTTAGGTAGCTCCTAATAATTTTGATAATCAGGCCAGAGTAGCCCCCTAATATAATCTTATAATACAGCCCTTGATGCCATACTCTGTCTCTTGCCCCTGTAGCTTGGCCGTTGTTAAAGCCGCCTGTTATATTCTCTAATACTTTTAGCAGTAGTAACTCGGTTGGGTTCCCCTTCCTGAAGGGAGGAGATGGTGGCGAGTTCGATGGATTCGTCGTTGAGTCTTCTCAGTATCACTCTCTCAGCCACCTTGTTCGCAGCCGAGAGATGGTTGATGGGTCTGTAATTTTCTGGACAGGTCTTATTCTTGATCTCCTTGGTTGTAGGTGGATCGTAGCCTTTGAATAGTTCACTCTTTAGACCAAGAATGTTTCAAGTTTTGGTTAGTTTGGATTAGTTTGTGTTAATTTGGGTTAATTTTGATTAGGTTGGGCAAGTTTTTGTAAGTTTGGGTTAGTGGCGACTAATATGGAACTTATTGCTGGAATAAGTAAAATATTCTTTATTCCAATTCTTTCCATTTAGAAAAAATATACTTTCTACATTCTAAGGATGTTCTAGAAATACTTAGTATCAGAGTTTCTTTTTTTTGTATTTTTAATAATGCTTCAATACATTGTTGTAACATTCATATAATTATGCATAACGTGTGAATAAATACTATACGTTACATTTGCCATATTCTGGCAGTGACTTATAAGACCGCTTAAATATCAAGTTCCAGCATCGCCTTAGAGAGAATAATAGGCAAAAATTGGACATACCGGGTTACTTACTTATTCAGGACTCGATTTTGAGTGGATAGATTTACTGGAAATATGATTTAATTTAAAAATCATACTACAAATCGTAAGTTATAACCAGTAGAGAGATGTCGAGAACAGAATCACTTTGTAAATGCAGCAGCAGTCGAGCCTTCTAATATAAAAAGTTGACTACGCAAAATTGCGAAATCATCGAATAATAGTGCCCATCAAATCGTCTCCGAAGTGGTGTCTGGAGTTTTAATTGCTGTTGCGTTAAACGTCTAAAACGGTACTCTGAATCTTTAAAACGAGCTTTTTAAAGAGTGTTATATGGCAGTTCATTAACGCGGATCCTTCTAAGATCAAGAAATTTATTTTACCTGAAAATATTTAAAGGCTTACACAGGTAATGTTTTTTACTTTCAGATTCTGGATCCGCGGCGAATAAAATAATTTTAATTAAAAATTAACACAGGCAGATGAGTGAAACTTTAAACACCGCACCGGCTCGATAAATTTTCCGTTTGAAGAATATTCCGTTTGAAGAATTGATTTCGAAGACTGTCGGCGATCCGGTTTTATCATTAATTGAAGAAACATAGCTTTAATAAGGCACTTTTTAATACACTTTTAGAACCTCCTCTGGGTCATTATAGCCTTGAAAATGTATCATAGGAACCTCTAACAAACTACATAGATATTAATTGATTTTTCAAATTTATAATTAAACATCTAAAATGAGATAATTTCCGGCCTCTAATCTGTACTTAAATAATAAGGTAGTAACACTGCATACATTTGAGTCCAACGTGAAAATGCCGATTTTTATAAAATTCAGGAAACGTACTATACGTAGACCGTCGATTTCGGAAGTAGCGATAAATACGCCATAATTTGTGCCCGGCGTGGCCGAGAGAAAAAGTTTACGAAAAATAATAAAAATATATCCGCATCGATCCGCCTGAGTCCGGGCATATGGGTAATTCAGTTGCAAAATATTGCCCTAATATAATATTTTTATTGCGGCGAATGTGCCATGGCAAAACACTCGACCTTATATTTTGGACGATAAACGTTCAAACAATATATTTTTCATAATTCTACCTCGCTTAAAATGATGGACAATGTGCTTGATTGTAAATATAAAGAGGATTATAAATTGTGTAATCCGAGGAAACGAAAGTAATTTCCCGAATTACAGAAGAGAAAAGCTGTATTTAAGTTCTCAGTTTCTTACAAAAAATGATTTCAAAAACTTCGACGCATATTAGCTAAATACAACAAATATAGGCAATCATAAATTCAAATGGTCCTTTGGTTGAAAGAGTATATTTCTTAAGTAGACAAGTACTGATTTCTGGAGCTTTTACCACTCATCAGACAATTTAACTATTTGGGGGTCTCTGATTTTTATACAGTCAAAAGAAGTATCTTAGTTCAAAACTCTCCAAAAACCCATCACAATATATAGCATCATACGTGCGGAGCTGTGAACTTACTAGTAGCTCCAATAGCAGCCGCACTGACAAAACATATCATTGATACAGGTATATTATACATGCAAAAATTGTAGCGTTGTAAACGCTACCAAACCCAGAAATATAGTTTCGGCCTTTTCACTAATAGATTTATGTGCTTTGACCTTACATTAGAACTTAACATAACTATATTTTAAAATTTAAAACATTTCATAATTTTGGGAACGTACCCCATCGGTATCGCCGGTACAGCGCCGGAGTGCTCTGTGGTTATCTCTCATTTTCGAACGTTCTCTTGACTATATATATATATATATATAATAAAATATTAAAATCTATTTCCAAATTGCTGATTTTAAACTCCTCTTGAAATCAAAGTGCCTATCACGTTCTAAGTCAATAACTCACACAGCTTAAAAACATGACCTCAGGGCACAAATAAAGTATTAAATGCCCATAAAATCTCCAACTTCGGTCGGGATTTATACCAAACGATAAAATTTGACAGTCATGACGACCAACCGTAAGTAAATCATGAGATAGGACATTTTAATTTTAAAAAATGCCAGTCCAATCCAGAGGAAAGTTTTCAATTCAGTCCCGGATTGATTTTAAATATCTTTAGGAATTTTGGCTTTGGAACTTTCTGGTTGATGCTATCGTTTATTTCGCGCGTGAGGGAGGATTTTATTTGCATAGACGTGTCCCAATTTTCTGGACCGTTGTATACGGACATTTTTAAAAGTCTCAATCGATTCTCAGCCTTGCTACTTGAGATATTTGAAATATTTGTCACTAAACGAAGTTTTTGTCGGATGAAAAAATAGGTCGTCAGTTCAATCCGTATTTTTTGTTTATATTTTATTAATTTATATATAGGGTATCTTAAATACCGTGTGCCACTATTCATTCATTGGTTTTGGGACATCAGAAGCTCTTAAAATTTGAAATAAAAAATCCAGGTCCGTATTTAAGAAAACTAAGTTGATGATGGTGGCCCGAACACGAAACGCCGGAGGCAAAATTTGAAGACACCATATTTTAGATGGGAAAAAACTATAAAACTTTTGAATTTAAACTGTGTCTCGAAAATGAATAGTTTTTGTAATAATCGACGAAATATTTTTAGGCATTTTTCATAAATCACCCTGTATCTTAGAAGCAAACAGGAATTTGACAACACTGTAATCAGACTGCTCAACAAACTACCGTCCTTCGGACTGCCAGCCTCTCTCTGCGGCTGGCTTCCCAGTTTCCTTAAGAGCCGATCTCTGCACGTTGTAGTCGATGGACACATCTCGGACACATTCACCATCAACGCGGGCGTGCCTCAGGGCGCAATACTTTCACCAACTCTGTTCCTCATCTATATTAATGACCTGCTGACCGAAACAAATAATCCTGTTTACAGTTTTGCAGATGACAGTACCCTTGTCTCCCACTTTAGATCAGAAAAACCCTTACCAGCGACTGAGACTCATCACCGCAGACAGGAACAGATTACGGCAATAAATCAAGACCTGGAGAAAGTCCAAACTTGGGGCGACCGAAATTTGGCCCAGTTCAATGCAGCAAAGACCCAAGCAGCAACGTTTATCAAGAGGGCCAATACATCTTCGCACACACACCGCTCGTCGAGCGCCATAGGGTCTACCTTTAGTGTGTGTGCCACTGCCATAAAAAAAAATCCTGAATGGGTTTCAAAAACGGCAACTTTTCTCTAATTTAACCGACCTCGTAGTACTTACCGTTTCGGAGATAGCAATAGCGGCACACGGTATTTAAGACACCCTGTATATATAAATATATAAATACATTTTTGTTTCACCGCTTATACAGACCCATTTTGCTATATGTGGTCGACGTTCTTAGGCCAAATGTCACGTTATCAGACCCGACTTCGGGTCTGACAACGTT
>JAEQML010082418.1:0-10824 GCA_016904865.1 Pissodes strobi
GCGTACTTTCGACGTTCGACCGGCTTCTTAATTATTGTTCTGTTCGATTTTGATTGTTTTGCTGTTAATTTCTTAATAATATCAGTACTTTAGTGTGTTTAAATTTATGTGAACAATGCTGTGCGGTGGAAACTAGCCGCGTATGGATGATACTAAATTATTTATTTCGAAGATATGGAATATATTTTGATTAAATCCCTTCACCAAGATTAACTAATTTTTTAAATATTTATATTAATTTCCCCTTAGCATTTTTTCTGGGGGAAGCCCACGTATATGCATAAAAACAGTTTTACCCGCCCAGTAATTTTACCTACAGAACTACAATTGCCCGCTTTTCAGGCAATTCACGGATACTGGCAACACTGCTACCCTGAGCCAGACTCAATTGCAATGTTGCCTATGTTAAAATTTAAATAGTCGTAAATCTTGATTGGGTATGAGTATGAGGAATATTTTTGCGATTAACTTGAGCTGCCTCAAAAATGTATTTGTTTGCCTTTGTTGATTGTTTTCATTGAATGTGTGATGAAACAATTATACGGCCTGTTATGTTCCAATACTAGGAACTGCCACGAAATTTGCATTGAATGTATTATTGTATCGGTTATTATGAAAAAGTCACGATTTATTAATTCATCATGAAATTTATCAAGTTGTAAATATATTTTTTTGCCTTCCAGTAGTTTTTAAGTGTAAATAAAACCAATTAGATATTAGTTTTTTTTTTATCTGCAAGCAGTATGTTGACGTGCAGATATCTACTATATTTATTCTCATTTTCATTTTGATGCCGATCGGAGGGTTTGTTCATACTTTTTGTATTATGAGGAAATTTCGTCGAAAATAAAAATAATATTGATACTATGTTGTGTTTCATTTCGCTTATGGCGAATGTGTGTGCGTGGTCCCCTCTACTTGAGGTTTAAGAGATATGTTCTTAAAGATCAGTCAGAAGCATTCCGCAAGTTTTCAGCGAAAACTGAGCATCTATCATCTTGGCAACTAGCCTAAAATAGCATAAATATATCCCTAGCGGAAAAACAATTGTGATTACAGTTTTTTAGTTACTGAAAGTGCCTGCGTTTTACTGTATTTAACTACTGTTAAATGGCTTTCTTATGTACTCCAGTTAATATAATCCTTATTATTTTTTCGATATCAGTACGTATTCATAAGAACTGATAACCAAGTTTTTAGATGCTTTAAAATAATTTAATAAGATATTTTACTCTACATATGTTTCGGCTTGATGAGGCTTTTATCAAGTGTACATGAATACTAATATCTAAATCCTTATACCCTACTAAACCGCCTAACCGTATTTTGTTTTTATTGCACAGTCAATTATGCAGGTGTTGAAAGAGCAGGTCAGTTGGTCGTTCGTGTTTAAAACGTCTGTTTTTTGTGACTTTTGAATTTTTAGGTACTCCAGAAGGTTCAGCCTTTTGCTTTTTGTTTCGGTGTGTAGAAGTTTGACATTATTCGTATCTATAAAATGGTTATTTTCTATACAATGTTTTGCGAAGCCAGAGTTTTTAATATTATATAAAATCGATTTTTTGTGTTCTTTAATCCTAATATTTATGTTTCGACCAGTTTGTCCTACGTATACAGCTTCACAGTTCACACAATTTATTTTGTAAACACCAGATTTAGATTGTTTGTCAATATTTGTCTTTATTGTTTATAGTCTTCTCCCTAGATTGTTCTTATTAACCTGAATTGTTTTACAGCCAAATTTATTTAATTTTTTTGAAACTTCGTAATTCTCGAAATATAATTGATAAATTTAAACGGCTTCTTTTCTATTTCTAATGTAGGGTTATAAAATTGTTTAGTTAAAATGTTCTTCTGTTTTTTCTTTATTAATTTGTCAATCAAAGTTGTTGGGGTTTACATTTAGTATTTTTATTAAGAATTAATTAAGTTTTGAAAACCGCGCCGACAAAGTATATTCGAGAAGAACGGAACGGAAGCGGAAGTCGAGAAGCCAAACCGGAAGAAGATTGGATTGGACCAGAAGAAAAACAGAATGACACGACGCAACGAGAAAAAGAAGCACACGCACGTTACTCTTAATTATTATCGTTTTTTAGCAGTTTTTTTTATCTAACAATAAAAATAAAGTGATAAAAAACAGCACGAGTATCGTTCCCTACGCCAGGGTGATCCTTCGCATATAAAGAGGGTAAGAAAGACCCTCTACTCAACATTTCTGGTCGCATCGAGCCAGATGACAGATCCAAGAGCACGGCCTATGGTTATCAATGGCGGATGGTGGAATTTCAAGTAGCATCTCGACACGAAATCAAGGTTAGATCGTTCTATGCTTCCTATCCTTCACCTTTATCCCTTATTTTAAACCTATCCTATTACCCCGTAGTTCACGTAGTTTTGCATTTTATGTAGTTAGAATTGAAATCGTATATGTAAATGTAATCGTAGTGTATTCGTATTCTATTTCATGTGTATATCGATATCGAAAAATTAAGACGCGGTTCACGGTTGCCGGATTTAGTCTCGTTTCTGGTATTTATTCTCGTTCTCGAAATATTGTATTTGTCACAAATTGAAACGTTTGTTGATTTTACACGTTGTATTGTATTGTATCGTATCTAATATATCTTGATAGAAATATTCTTGTTTTGAAAAATTAGAGCCAAAAATGCGCAGAAAAAATAGGAGTGACGTAAATTCTCACGATGATGAAATATTAGAATTTAAGCATGTACGCGAAGTAATATGTGAACGATTAGATCGGTTTATAAAGTTTTTACGCGAAAATAATGATGACATATTTCAAATCGAATCTCGATTAAAAAGCATAGAGGAAGATTTCTCGGAATTCGATAGAATCCAGACACGATTAGAGTATGTACTGCCCCACGAAAAAGACAATCGTTTAGACACGGAATCTATGTTTTACGCAACTATTTCGAATGCTAAAAAACTTATATCGCAATTTAATAAAAATACAAAATCGAATCTCGTAGCCTCTTAGCGGAAAATCGATAATGCAAATGTGGCAACGCCACAAACGCAAACGCTTGCTCGTTCGGTAGGCACGGTTGCCAAACTGCCAGACCTCGGTTTACCAACTTTTCACGGTAAATATGAAACCTGGTATGGTTTCAAAGATGTTTTTGGCTCGGTAGTTAATAATAGAACTGATTTAAGAGAAATTGATAAATTTCTGTGTTTAAAAATATGTTGCAAGGATGATGCTTTAAAACTTATCGATTCTTTGGATGTCACAGCAACAAATTACACGATAGCGTTAGACCTATTACAAAAACGGTACGACAATAAAAGAGCAATCATTAATCATCACGTTAACAGTCTTTTGTTTAATTTACCAAATGTTTTTAAAGAATCATCCATACAATTACGAAAGTTGTTAGATATAGTTCATCAACATAAAACGGCTTTGGAAAAATTAAATTTACCTGTTCAACATTGGGACACGTTACTTATTCCCATAATATTACAGAAACTCGACGATCGAACTAAAAGGGAATGGGAAAGTAAACAATCGAATCAAACTTTACCAACATTACATGAATTGATTGAATTTCTAACAAAAAGTGTTTTACACTCGAAGCTATAAGCAATGACTGTTTAAAATCGAATCATAGCGGTCGCGAACATACATCACGTCAACAAAACAAAGGATATGAAAGATGTTTTTATTCATCGGGAAAATCTCACGAAAACAAGTGTTATATTTGTCATGAAAATCATTTTTGTAAAGAGTATTTCCTATCCGTTCGCCTCTGACCGGAGAATGATGTAACTGATAGGACACGCCGTAAACTTTTTACTAGAATTAAGGTTCAGGATGCGATACGAACAAAAAGAATTATATTTTAAAAGTAGTCTTACTTATAATATCGTTCGAATCGGTCCGGGTAGATATTATATTGCTATATTGTGAATTTACCGTTTTGTTCCTCAATATATTTCGGAAAATATTAATAAAGACGTTTCATTAAGGACTACGCTGCTTAGGGCGTAAGTCTTTTACAGTTCAGGTGTGGGGTGTAATTCACGAGTGTCTTGTTTTGTGTGTTTTAGCGTAAAAGTTACGCCACACGAACAAAAGTTGTTTCCTAGTTTTGTTTTTATATTATAATAAGTTTTTTTTCTAAAGTAGTTTTTACCGATTATTAGTTATTAGAAGTTCTGTGTCTTTTGTTTCTCGTATTGTGTCGTTTCACGCGTTTTTAAAAAAATGCCACGGTCGAGAAAACATGCTCGTCGGAGTTCAAGCAGTTCTAGGAGTACATCTAGCTCAAGTTCCACGTCAAATGACGAAAGATATAGGAAAAAGAGAGGCAGTAAGTACTGTTCTGATAAAAGATCCTATACGCCTACTGATAGTTCAGGTGCTAAAATAAAAAGGTTAGAATTGATGGTGGAAAAGCTGTCTAAGGAAAACGCAGAATTGAGTCACCGCCGCGAAATGAAACTTGTTGTAAAAAGCGACTGTATTCCCGAGTTTTCGCCGGATAATAAGTCATTGACAGCAAGCCAGTGGCTAGAAAAAATCGAACAACTAAAGCAAATAAATAGTTGGAATGATGTGACGACGGTTTACCACATGCAGTCTCGTTTGACAGGTATGGCCAAAAGTTGGTACCATAGCTTGGTAAACTACAACAATACCTGGGAGGAGTGGAAAGCCTGGATCAGGAAAACGTTTCCCGAGAACATCGACTTTGCGACAGCCCTAAGAAAAATGTTAAATCGACAAAAACAACCTGAGGAGTCGATGACAACTTATTATTTCGAGAAAATGGAGCTGCTGAGAGTATGTGAAATCACTGGAAAGAAGAGTGTGTCATGTATCATAGATGGAATAAGCGACCCCGTTGTTCAAAATTCCGCTAGAGCAGGTCGGTATGACAACCCTGAGGCGCTTTACGAGGAGTATCTGTTTGCATTAGCTGGTGATTCTAAGAAAATCGCCGAAGACGGGAGAGTAGAAAAAGTTTCTGCTCATGTCCCGAGAGCTGATCTCCGAAATGTTCTTAAATATAAACAAAGAAGTCGCACTAGCCCTCGCGACGCTAGTACGGGTGTAAAATGTTTTAATTGTGCCGAAAAACGACATATATTTTCAAAATGTGCCAAACCAAAAAAGTTTTGTGGCAAATGTAACCGAGTAGGTCATGAAGAGAAGCATTGTTTTTCAAAGACCAAACGGAACGATGGACAGCAGTCTTCAAAGAACGAAGGTAATAAAAGTAATTATATTTGTTCTATAAATAATGAAAATCAGATTTTAAACGAATGTTATTTTATCGATTGCATAATAAACAAGGTAGCATTTCGAGGGTATGTAGATTCGGGCTGTAGTGTAAATACTATTAGAAAGTCTGATGTAATTAAGCTAAACCTCCGCCAAGAACCGACACACGCTCGTTTACGTGGTTTCGGAGGTGGTTTTGTAAATGTAAGCTCAAAAGTTGACTTAGACTTGACCGTTGATTTAGCGTCGGCGCGTACCACTGCCCTCGTGGTGCCTGATGAGCATCAAAAAGTGTCTCTAATCATAGGTCAGCCATTTATAAATAATGAAAACGTTGTTATTGTTGTTCGTGACTCACAGGTACGACTATTTAATAAAAATGTATGTGATTTGCCTGAAATTGAAACCTTACCAACCAAAAAAATTGTTTTACGAGTTAGAGACACGGTTGTTATTCCGCCTAAGCATGTTGGCCACATAGCTATCTGTAGTGACGAGAAATATGGAGATGTTTTTGTAGATCTTCAATATAGATGTGTTCCAACAAAGTATCATGTTATACCTCGCTGTATTACAAAGTGTAATGCAGGTGTGTTGCCTATAATGAATATTTCGGATAATCCTATCGAGTTAAGCGAAGGTTCTGTTGTCGCTAGAGGTCTCTCTTGTTTCGAACAATCCGATGGCTCTGAGGAGACTTGCTTTTCTGTTCAAAAAACAAATTTAGAACCTTTTAAATTAAGAGATTTAGATACATTAATCGATTATAACATTACGAAAGAGCAAAAGTTGCATTTAATTAATCTGTTAAATAAGTATCGTAGCTGTTTTGCTATGAAAATAAGCGAGTTAGGCACTTGTAATATGTCCGAAATATTAATTAAATTGTCAGACGACCAACCGATAACGTATCGACCTTACCGACTGTCATATACTCAACGCGATAAAGTTCGTAAAATAGTTGACGATCTTCTCGAAAATCAAATAATTCAGGAGTCCCAGTCACCATATGCTAGTCCGATAGTGTTGGTAAAGAAGAAAAATGGGGAAGAACGAATGTGCGTTGACTATAGGGCCTTAAATCGAAAAACAGTGAAAGAAAAATTTCCTTTACCACGAATTGATGACCTCTTGGACCGGTTAACAGGATGCCAATACTTCACGAGCTTGGACCTAGCCTCGGGCTATCATCAGATACCTGTTGCCAATGAATCCGTTGAAAAGACTGCCTTCGTGACGTCTGATGGACAATACGAATACTTAAGGATGCCGTTTGGGCTCGTCAACGCTCCAGCTGTATTTCAGAGGGTTATGTATGCGATTTTGGGCTCTCTGAGGTTCACTTCAGTAATGGCCTATTTGGATGACGTCCTAATACCTTCCACCGACATTGAAACTGGCTTTAAACTTCTAGAACAAGTATTAGACCTATTTAAAAATGCTAACATGACGCTAAGGTTGGAGAAATGTAGATTTTTGCAGAGTAAAATCGAATATTTGGGACACGAGATCGACAGAGACGGAATTCGACCAGGTGTACACAAGATCAACGCTGTTTCCAAATTTTCCACACTCAAAAATGTGCATGATGTAAGAAGATTTCTGGGCTTAGCCAGCTACTTTAGGAAGTTCATTAAGAGTTTTGCCCTAATTGCCAAGCCCCTGACTACTTTAACGAAGAAAGACATAGTTTTTGCTTGGAACGAAAACGAAGAGAATGCCTTCAGAAAATTAAAAGAAAAACTGGTAACGCTTCCCGTATTGGCAATATACGATCACCAGGCGGAGACTGAAGTGCACACGGATGCGAGCAAGTGGGGCATTGGTGGGATATTACTACAAAAACAAACGAATGGATCCCTGAAACCGGTGCAGTATTTCAGTCGAGCTACCACTGAAGGAGAGCAGAAGTACCACTCCTATGAATTAGAGACCATGGCTGTAGTAAACTCCCTTCAAAAATTTAAAATTTATCTTATTGGCAAACCTTTTCGAGTTGTAACAGATTGTAGTGCGTTACGAACTACGTTGACTAAAAAGGACTTAATACCAAGGATCGCCCGATGGTGGTTAGCAACCCAAGAGTTCGACTTTGAAATTCAGTACAGACCAGGATGTAAGATGAACCACGTGGACGCCTTAAGCCGAAATCCGTTTGAGAGTAGCGCCGGATACGATGAAATCCAAATGCTGCCGGTAAACGTTGATGAGGATGATTGGGTTTTAGCCGCGCAGCTGGAAGACGAAAAGTGTCGTCAACTACACGCTGTTTTAAGTCGACCACCGCAAATTGCAGAAGACAGGGAAATACACAAAAACTTCACCCTTAAAAATAATCGTGTCTACCACAAAACCGAACAAGGTATTAGATGGGTAGTACCAAAAAGCTCTAGAAGACGACTTTTGATGTACTATCATGATGGTGCGGGACACTTAGCACTTGAGAAGACTCTTGAAGCAATTAAAAACCGTTACTGGTTTGCAAGCATGCGCAGGTATGTAAAGAATTACATATTAGCGTGTTTAGGATGCCAGTATAATAAAAAAACCTTCTGGAAAGAAGCCTGGCAGTCTATACAGCATTGAGAAGAAAAATGAGCCTATGGACACTCTACACATTGATCATTTGGGACCTTTTGTCAATAGCGTTAAGAAAAACTCCTATGTCATTGTAGCTCTGGATGCATTTACGAAATTCACCACAATAAAGGCAGTCCGAAACACGAAAACATCCCTGGTAATACGATTTTTAAATGAGATGATAAACATGTTTGGGGTGCCCAGACGTATAATATGTGACCGTGGATCAGCCTTTACCGGCAAAGATTTTACAAAGTTTTGTGACGAAATGGGCATAAAAAGAGTTTTATGTGCGACGGCAACTCCACGAGCCAACGGTCAAGTGGAGAGGATGAACAAAGTCGTTCTTGCTGCCATAAATGCATCGACAGAAAATGAAGAACACTGGGATGAAAGCATAAGCCGCGTACAATGGGGCATAAATACCACTGTACACTCTACCACCGGGAAAAGTCCCTATGAGGTCCTTCTAGGTTATAGACCCAGAGGAATAAATGATTCATTTCTTGTCCATGAGGTTGTGAAAACGACCCTCAGGACTTGAAGGAAATGCGAGCTAACGTAGCTGACAATATGGAAAAGCAGCAGAGGGTACAAAAGTTGTACTACGATGCGAGACATACTAAACTAAAGAAGTACCAAGTTGGACATAAAGTTCTTGTCCAGCGAGCAAAGTGCTCAAATGATGGAAAAAGTAAAAAGCTCGAGCCAAACTACCATGGGCCCTTTGTAATTACAAAAGTGTTGAATAACGATCGTTATGTGATTGAGGACATGCCTGGCGCGAAAAGATCGCGAAAGCCGTATACGGGCATATGTCCATCCGATAAGATCAAACCGTTTAAGACGGTTGTTACTTCATCTGACTCATCGGACGAGTCCAAATGTGATTCATCAGAAAAGCTTGATGATAAATTAGAGAAAGCTGATGAGATGTCAGAAAGATAAGTGATGTTTAAAAAGATCTAGCATGCTGTCGGAAAAGTCTGACGATAATGCTAGATACCAGCTATCATATCATGCATGATATTTTGTTAGAAAGTCTAATAACAAAGATAAAGTAAATGAGCTGAAGAGGCTTTGTTGAAAGTAGAGTTACGTTACTAATTGATTGTGTTTTGTTTTATGTTACAGGACCGCAGCAGAATTCTTCCTTCCCGAGGACGTGAAGAGTCAGGTTAGGCCGACTGTAAAGAGTATTTCCTATCCGTTCGCCTCTGACCGGAGAATGATGTAACTGATAGGACACGCCGTAAACTTTTTACTAGAATTAAGGTTCAGGATGCGATACGAACAAAAAGAATTATATTTTAAAAGTAGTCTTACTTATAATATCGTTCGAATCGGTCCGGGTAAATATTATATTGCTATATTGTGAATTTACCGTTTTGTTCCTCAATATATTTCGGAAAATATTAATAAAGACGTTTCATTAAGGACTACGCTGCTTAGGGCGTAAGTCTTTTACATTTTATATATCATTGTCCAAAATTTGCAAATTTATCGATATCAGAAAAATATAACGAAATTAAAAAACATAAGTTATGTAGTAATTGTTTAAGATCTGGTCATACAAAATTCGAATGTAAAGTGTGGCAAACTTATTTGGAACAGCGATGTTTGAGGAGCAAAGAGAGGAAAAATGGCTTGCAGCCAATCGCCTTGATGCACTTTGTCACGAGGATGAGGGGAACTTGACGCACCTGTTGCCGGATGTATCGGGCAAATAGATATAAATGTCGCAAATTTATTTAAATTGATAATGTGTAAAATAGATTATGAATTAAAGTTGAAATAATATTAAAGTTCCAGTTTGAATATTACTTTTTATTTTCAATGAGTTAATGAGTATATTAAATTATGTGTTTATCTAAATAATAGGTATAAATATTAATTCTCAAAAAATATTAAAGTTACTCGACAATTTTTTGTCCGCATTCTTTCCACTGTTCCAGTTATACTTGTCACACTTTATGTCCCGTGGTTGTAAAAAATGTGAATTTAAACATAATACATCTTTACATAATGATCAATATCAACCCGTCAATCGAAAACCAGGAAACAACGACGGCAACATCGGAAATCCCCACCCACGGCAAACGCGTGGGAAATTCGAGAGCCCGCGTCCGCCAGGCCCTACAGGTGAGAGTGAGACGAGGAATCGTGAATTGAACGAGAACGACGACGGCGCGATGGCCATAAGTAATCAGTTACGTCAAGGATTACGCAGTTTGTGCACGATTGATCGTTTAAATAATGGTAGGTGTTTAAATAAAAACGATATGAATGAAGTAAATTTATTAAACGATAGTAAAATAAATGAACCAATATTATCTGACGGTTTTATTTCTTATTCGATCTCCGACACAAACCACGTTTTATTATCAACCGCAACGATATTTATCGCAGACAATATCGGATGTTGGCATAAATGTAATGTTTTACTCGACTCGGGAAGTCAATCAAATTTAATAAGTCAATCCCTATGTAAAAAGTTAAACTTTAACGTGTGAAAAAATACATTTACCCTTATCTGGAGTAAACCAAATCGTAACAAAAATCTCGCATCGAACTTATACGAATATAAAATCGAGATTTAATTCATTTCAAGTAGGCTTATCATTTTTAGTTTTACCCGTTATTACTGAAAAATTACCCCTATTTAAATTTGATAAATCAGTTATAAAGTATCCTAAAAATATTAACTTAGCGGGCGAACATTTTAACGTACCAAAGGAAATTGATGTGTTACTCGGTGCAGGGATCTTTTTTGATTTGCTCGAAACCGGAAAAATAAGGTTAGGGAATAATATGCCAGTTCTACAAGAAACGCGCTTGGGATGGATATTTAGTGGGATTTTAAGATTTTATCAAGAACACGAAAAATCCATTTGTAATTTCACCGCAAAAGTTACAAATCGAGATTTACACGCATCTTTAACAAAATTCTGGCAAATCGAAGAATTATCTAGCGAAAAAATATTGTCTAA
>JAEQML010082419.1:0-10823 GCA_016904865.1 Pissodes strobi
AGACGGCACAAGCAAGAAATACCCCAAAGCTGAAATATGGTACTCGTTTTAGCCTAAGCTTCGCAACTATCAAGAGAAAATTATTTAAATAAATTCGAAATTAATTTGATTAAGTTGATTTGAATTTAATCAGTACGAACAAATGAAAAATAAAATAACGTTCAAGAATTAATTTAATAATGAAAGGCAAATAAGTAGGCCAGTATTAAAAATTGAAAAGTGAGACGCAAAAAAAAACTAAGAATTAACGATAAAGTCAATAATAAGCTGTAGTATCTGTAGCAAGTCAATGGAGGCAAAACATTTCAAACATAGAGCGCAAATAAACTAAGCCAACTTACTTTCTTTAATCTCCTTTATCTCTTCGTAGTCCAGGTAATCCAGGAATAATTAAATAACACAGGCAAATTCAGTAAATAGAAAGTTGTTTTTTACTCAATAAAGAAAACAGGAACAATAAGGTGACGATTTTCCAGTTAAATGGAAGAGAGAATGTACTAAAGAGTGTCCAGTAACTCTATACTGCTTACGCTAAATAATACGACTAGTACTAACTACTATTCTAAAATTTTACTCAGTTACTTGAGAAATAAAGGTAAAAAAAGGACAATTAAAAAAAAACAATTATTAATCGAATTATTTCGCTCAAATAAAAGCCGATATGATTATATATTATAGGTAGAACAAAAACTTCCAATAATAATTAGGTTCTTTTGTTCACTCGAACGTGATCGCCTTCTGGTGGCTAACGAGGTTCAAAGATAAATGTTACGCGATATAACCGGTGTTAGAAAAACAAACCGAGCTAATCAAAAATATAAATTTACGTTCTTACTTTTGAAAATCACTAAGTAAATAAAAGACCCTCATTCGATTTTTTATTTAGGCGCGCAAACTATGGTCTGTCGTCACAGTGCCGCTCTACAAATTAATTATGTTTATAACTAAAACTAAGTACGCCAATAATAAATGATGCCTTGGGCAGTCGATTAAAATTAAATCAGAAGATTGGGCGCTGTCTTCGTTAATCAATTATTAACCAGACTCTATCTGACCATAAAGGCTAGAAAACTAAATCAGGAACAAGGCAACACAACGCCAAATCTACTGAAAGAAAGCGAGAGTTCCCTAATAAAGATACCTAAACAAATCGATATTCGGGAAAAATTTCGCGTTGCTCGTCGCGATTTTCATGAAATTATACCCGATTATTTTAAAAAACTGCGAGCCTGTTTCGGCCAATTAAAAATGTTAAAATTATCGACTGACAAGAATCTTAGATTTTGATTTACAAGAATAAAATAAGTTAAATTTTAGGTTTCGACCTATTAATTGGAGCAAAGAAAATTATCTTAATTAACAAAAAAAAATTAATTAGAGCTTAATTCTTGAGCAAAGAAAATTACAGTTTGACGTATCTTCGTCAAGGAGATAAATTTAAGTTAAATCTCGGGTTTATTAACCAGAGTAACGAATAATACGGTTAGGCGTTTATATTTAAAGATAGAAAGGAAAGGAAATGGCAAGAAATAAATACTAATAATAAAGGTAAGGTAGCTCACATTCAGTTGATGGCTTCTCGGTGGTTTTCCGGGTGAAAAGAAAAAAAACTATACATTTCCTCTGACGAAGAAGGACTCTAACGGCGTCTAGAGCAAGTCACAATCCAGAGACCAGATTGGCGTGGCCTAATGACTGAGCTTTAAGGGCTCGTATATGAATCCCTGCCGGTCCAAATACTCTGTCGGTTGAAGTACCCCGACTATCGAAGTACCCTTACGGTCGAAGTACCCCTACGGTCAAATCCTGTAGAATATCAAAATATTCAAGGTTCTGCATGTAACTCATGACCAAAGGACATTTAAACTCAGATAATTAAAAAATATATATATATCAAGAGAAAACAGTGAAAAAAGAAATTACCTTTAGAGGGTTGCTATACGACTAGATTGTTGGAACGCTCAGGTAGGTCGTGGACAAGGAGGCTTCTGTAAAGAATTAAGACGCAATTAAAATCCACTCACGGCGTCCCAAAATGGCGGCCTTCGTATTAGAGTTTTAAAAATGCAAATTCACTCATCTACCTAAAGCAGCATTAAAGCCCAGTTACGGGGCGAGTTTCAGGCACTAATGAACAAAACTAACCGACGTACGCAAAATAAGGCCTGAGACTCTAAAAATTGGTCGGTTGGAACAATCCCATGAGGTAAAACAAAACCTTCCAACACGACCACACTGCTTCAAACGGCAAATCAACGTAGAGTGATTTCCTTTCAAACTCCTCGGAAGCAGACGCTTCCTTCCAATATTCCCACTACAAACTACGCTTGGCCAATAAGAGTATAGCCACCCGTCACGTGGCAACGAGCTGTCATACCCAGTAATTTATCCAATGCGATTTCGAAAGGAAAACGCAGAACTTTGATGTACCAAAGCCTATCTTAATTAATTACTCGACCTAGCTAAAAGGAAATAACCATTGGACCCGCTATTCATTAGGGAAACGTGCAAAAGTAAATTGCAATTTTCGTGATGTCAAAACAAAACAAAAGTCCCTGTCCCGGAATTGGTACGCGCTGTACAGCAAATCGCTACAGAAAACTGCTCTAAAGATAACCCAGACGATCTTGGTTTTGAATTGCCGGAAGAAGGCAACTGCAGTTCACTTTCAGCACTTCATTCGCCGGGCGGTAGAGCTCATTACAATTTCGTTGTCCAGATCGACAATTCTTGAGTGGTTCACAACTCCGTCAAGAACAAAACCCTATAGTATATAATTCTTACGTGGCTACATAAGGAAAAATCACCAATTCTGGCGTGGTTCGCTATTTAGTCAAGAAAAACCCTTACTTTAACATTTAAACATAACTTGGTGCGAAAGGAAAGCTGGCACGTTACACTATATACATCGCCGATTGAGAAACTACTAACTTTAATAATAAAACTAAAACTATAGTCTCAGCTTCAACTATTTGGCTATTATTTATCCATGAATAATTTATGATTTATGTCGAAACTATCTTCGACGGTTGAACCACTATGGGCACTATGCAGAAGTGCAAACAAAAAACAAAAACCCTGATTTTAGAAATCATTTTACATTTTTTATCTGAAGAGTACAGTGGTGCGGGACCCTTATGGGCCCATAAGCTGCTGCCTAGGTAGCCTATGCTTAAATCCGACCCTGGCCGGAGAGTAGAACGGAACAAGCCAGAACGTTCTTAAGATGTTATCTAGAAGTGGTTTTGGCTTAATATCTACGAAGAAAAGAAATACAATACTAAAACCAGTAGTCAATTAGCTTAAATAATGTCCCTTGAAGAGACACACTTAAATATATATGTTTTTGTCCGATCGGACGACAAACTATATCTTTCCGATGTGTTTTCTATTCGCAAAAGTCATGATTCTAGTATATTGTATTCGTTGCTTGGCAACATGCAATAACTCTACGTACAACATTTCCGACCTAGGCCGAGAATATAAAATTTCTGTCATATTTAAACACACACCTTGTTTGTCAGATCTGACGTTTATCAAAAGCAAGATTTAGCTGTGGTTTCCCTAGTTACGTAATAATCTCCAAGCTCGCTCGATTCAAAACTTGAGTTTAAATTTAAAACACCGTTTTTATTTAGAGTAATATTTGGCTCTATTTTTATAAATACGTATTCTAATTAATTCCGATCGGATGAAAAATAGTATGTGCAACTCGCAGGAAAAGCTCATTCCTGGACTCCTGTGTTGCTGGCCTCGGCTGTGCCTCATCCAGCAATTGCCACAATCGTCCAGGAATATTTTGCTTTTCTTCCTAGTTACACAATATACTAATCTGAATTGACAATTTAAACAAATAATAAGTTTATCGTTAAATAACCCAAACGACGGTATGCGTAAATCAAAATTCCAGTTGATGGATCCGAACTATTTATTGAAGGTCATTATCTTAATGATAGTGTTAAGCGGGGTATTGAGAGTGCGAGTTGGCTCGCTTCGAATGCCTCGCAACGTATGCCTCGACTTGAGGCATAAATTTGTTTGCCTCAAATGCTGAATACGAGCCCCTAGCCATCAATGAGCCAATCAGAAGTAGATAGTTAAACATGATGATGTCGCAACGAAAAGTTCAGGTCGCTGCTGCAGCTTTCATTATCATTAAAAAAAAACAAATGCGACGTGGGTGAAAAAAAATGGTGGGTGAAAAAAATATATCAGAGTAGTTTAGAATATGGAAATAGACTTCTGGAAGACGTGAGATTCGAAATAAATGAACCAGATTCTGTATGCATGTCAGAGCAGGATTTGGATCATTTGGTTCATTTGCGAGATGCTATTTAACTGTTAAGGAAAGGTTAGCTCTTACATTCAGATTCTAAGCTACGGGCGATTCGTCTACTAGCCTGCAATACCTTTTTCGTATCTCCAAACAAAGAATATCAGTTTATTGTTCCAGAAGTATGTGATGCGTTAATTGAAGCATGTGTCTAGAGTCCCGTAATATACGATACTGACAATGACGTTGCTTGTGTAGTGCGAGGCAACTCTGACCGTCTTTATCAACACACAGCTCGCGTCGAGGATCCTTTGAGCACGACTTTTTACCGACATGCCTGTGGCTCAGGTCGCACGATGTGAAGCGAACGGCGCAACGCGAGCAAACCCGGTACTGACATTCCGATCATGCACCGCGAGACATTCGAAGCGAGCCACCTCGCACTGTCAATACCCCGCTGTACTGTATTTCGTAAATATTACTGTTAGAGTCTTTTGGGATAGTACTTTTATTAATATATAAAGAAAATAATGTAAGGCATTAAAATGTTTACATATTTTTGATGTTTAAACATCTTATAAGGGTAAATCTCGGCAAATGGGACGGAAATGTGGGGACGGAATGTGCAAACCGATGTGACAGTATAACCCGTGCGCATTGAGGAGCAAGCTAATCCAGGACAGACGTGATTGCAATGACTCAAATGGAGCTGCTAAAAAGCTAGCCGCTAGGGAGGTTTTAGATTTCCATTATATTATATTCGCAGTGTATTTGGATCCATAGCACAGCTTATTTTTAATAGACGCTTGGATTTAAAATGAATTTTCGCTTCAAAATCCGCGACAAATTCGTCCTAAAAAAGTACGGAAATTTCGTATTTTTATACAATTTTGCCATTTAAAGTTGTTTTTAAAACGAATTTTAGACGATAAAAAACATATTCTAAATTAAACGAACTGTCAAAAGTATTATTCAGATGCCCAGACGTTTAAAACAATATTGAGTCATGGCCCTCTTCTAAAATTTGCAAAATTTGGTTATTGACTTTCCCAAATCAAAGGATGCCAGCCCAAGATGACTAGCTGGTAGTGAATAAGCTGTGTCCATAGGGTGATGTTATTTCTGGTGGCGTTAGATTTTCGTGTCGAATTTGTGCAGTGAATTAATCCACTCCGATTGAAGCTGCCAGTAAGTATTATTAAATAATCCTATCTAATATTATAAATGCGAATGCTGTTTGTTTGTTTGTTTCTTACGCTTTCACGCATAAACTATTCAACCGATCATCTTGAAATTTTGTACAGATATTTTCAAGAGTATAGTAAAGGACATAGGTTTTGCTCGCGTTCATTTTTACTATTAGTTTTAATCCCATTTTTTTTCTAGAGGTTATATTCGTAAAAAGTTTTTTCTTGCTTTTGGGCATGCCTTCGGTTAGTTTTTGTTCGTTGCGTCCCTGTAGCGAACGAAGGGCTATGCATGAAGTGTACTTACTATTAGACATTCTAATGCAAATGTTACAAATGTAAACATTAAACAACGCACGTCAGGCGGTATCTGTGACGGGAATGTGTTTTGCAGGCTGTCTGTAACCGTTTGTGTAAAACATGTTCTTTCTAAGGCCAGAACATTGGCAACCAATTCCAAATAAGGGGTTGCCTATATTCAGGCGTCACGCGGCCTAAGGTGGCATTAGATATTCATGTCGATGAGGTCGATATATATGTTTACACATCAGTGTCACGAGTACAAGCAGACTAGATTTCTGCAACATAAGAGGCCTGAATACAAACATAAATTCGGTACACCAACATCTACAAGCAAATAGACCACACATACTAGTCCTTACAGAAACACAAGTATGTTCTACAACAACAACAGTGAACTACCCCTATCCTGGTTACGACTTACATACCCGATTTAGACATAAGTTCCGAATATGCCTTTTTGTACGAAGCGACCTTTCATGTCACCGCGAGGAAACACTCGAACCGAACAACCTTGACGTCATGTGGCTCAAGTTCACCGCCAAGGGATTAACCAAGTTTATATGTTGTCTCTATCGCCCTCCGAGCGATAGAGCCTACCAAAGCTTTTTCTCAACACTAGCTACCACTTTTGACTCAATACAGGTCGATCATTCCAGTTCAGAAATAATCGTTCTTGGAGACTTCAATGCCCACAACACAAACTGGCTCAAACATCACAACAAGACCGACAACGAAGGCAGAGAAGCTGAAGCATTTGCCATCAGCTACGGGCTTACTCAACTTGTAGACGAACCAACTCGAATCTCAGAGATGGGCGAATTCGCCGCCCTCCTGGATCTCTTTCTAATCACCAATCCTGACCAGTACACAATTACAGTTGGTCCGCCATTAGGTACTTCCGACCACAAACTTATTACAACGGTGTGTGAATTGCCACTCATACAGAAGGACCCACCATTGCCTCGCAAAATCTGGCATTACAATTCTGCAAACTGGGACGATCTAAGGGAGTTCTACCTAGATTTTCCTTGGCTCGACGTCCGCTTTGGCACTGACGACCCATCAGTCTGCTGCGAAGAGATCACGGAAGTAATCTCCTCAGGAATGGAAGCATACATCCCAAATTCCATGAAGTTACCATCAAAAGGAAAGCCCTGGTTCGACAGAAGATGCGAAAGAGCTGTAGGTAGGAAACAGCAAGCCTACAAGTACTGGCAGCAAAATCAGACCGCTGAAAATCGCAATTATTTTGTCGAAGCGAGAAACGAATGCAAACGTGTGATCGACGAAACTAAGGACAAACACAATCAAGGATCAGGAATAAACTTTTGCAATGTCCCAGTGGTTCCAGGAATTTCTGATCGGTAGCAAAGGCAGTAAGTAACAACTTTACAAAAACGTCTCTCCCATCTTTGACGGATGAACGTTGCATCACGGCGACTACAGCCAAGGAAAAAGCAAACATGCTCGTTAAATGTTTTCATCGCACTCTACCTTAGACGTTCCCCAAGGCAAGACTCTCCGCACCATATCGAACATCAACACTACCATGTCAGAAGTCAAGTTTCATCACCATGATATTCGCAAAATCCTTAAAGAACTAGATACGCATACCTGCCATCGTGCTAAAGAACTGCGCCAACGAACTAACACCCGTTTTTTCCAAGCTTTTTTCTCTTTCTTATGGAAAAGGGATTTACCCATCCTCTAGGAAAGTCGCTCGAGTTCAACCTGTTCCAAAAAAAGGCAAGAAAACCACGCCCTCAAACTATCGCCCAATTGCCTTGCTTCCAATAATCTCCAAAGTCATGGAACGTGTAGTCAACCAGCACCTACTCAAGTACCTCGATAATCAATACGGCTTTCGCAAAGAGAGATCGACAGGAGTAGGGCAATTGAAAACTACGGAGAGTCTCGAGCGATTGCGTTGAATATTTCAAAGGCATTCGACAGAGTTTGGCATGATGGACTGCTCAACAAACTGCCGTCCTTCGGACTGCCAGCTTCTCTTTGCAGCTGGCTGGCCAGTTTTCTTAAGAACCGAACTCTACACGTTGCAGTCGATGGACACATCTCGGACACATTCACCATCAACGCGGGCGTGCCTCAGGGCGCAATACTTTCACCAACTCTGTTCGTCATCTATATTAGTGACCTGCTGATCGAAACAAATAATCCTGTTTAAAGTTTTGCAGATGACAGTACCCTTGTCTCCCACTTTAGATCAGAAAAATCCTTACCAGCGACTGAGATTCATCACCGCTGACAGGAGCAGATTACAGCTATTAATCAAGACCTGGAGAAAGTTCAAACTTGGGGCGACCGAAATTTGGTCCAGTTCAATGCAGCAAAGACCCAAGCAGCAACGTTTACCAAGAGGGCCAATACAGCGGGCCCTGACATCATTATGGCAGAATCGACCATTCCTTCATCCTCGTCTATCGGACTGCTGGGTGTCTCGGTCAACAGCAATATGTCATGGCATGACCATGTTGCTAACATCGCAAAATCAGCTTCCCAGAAGCTTGGTGCGCTATTTCGCAACAAAAAACTCTATACACCGCAGCAGTTGCTCTTGCTGTACAAAGCGCAAATTAGACCGTGCTTAGAATATTGCTCACATATCTGGGGTGCCACACCAAAGCATACCCTAAAGCTGCTGGATTTCATTCAGAAGAGAGCTGTGCGTCTCGTCGGCGACCCGGAGTTGACCCGGAATCTGGATGGTCTGGAACACCGCAGACATGTGGCCGAGATGTCTCTGTTTTACAGATACTTTCACGGCAGATGTTCCCAGAATTTGGCCCGCATCATCCCACCCCTAGCAACTCCTGTCAGACAGTCACGACAGACGGCAAGAGCGCACCAGTTCGTCGTACAACCAGAAACACCTAGAACATCGCTTTACAAGAACTCCTTTGTCTGGCGCATTGCATCACTGTGGAACTCACTTCCAGGACATCTGTTTCCCACTAATTACAACCTACAACTATTCAAGAACCGTGTAAATCTAAATCTTCGCACACATACCTCTCGTCGAGCGCCATAAGATCTCCCTTTAGTGTGTGTGCCACTGCCATAAAAAAAAAGACTCGCTCAATTTTTTTTATTTATTTTAAAAATAAAGATAGCTTATCTGTGACTTATTAACTTGATAGCTGGGGTAGGTTTTTCGTGAAGACAGAAAATAGTTGAAATTCGTTAATCGAAGGTAGTAAAAAAAACTTTTAAGGCTTTTCACCCGCTCAATTTCGCGGTCTGCTGAAATCGGAATAGACTAATTAAACAGGATGAGGAACTCAGAACCTTTGAAATAGTGATACATCCAAATTAAGGAAAAACCCAAGACCTAAATTAGCACACACAAAGTAACTAAAGAAAAGCATTGCCAAGAGCTTAAATTTATCGTAGTAGATAATCCCCTCAAAAGTCAAATAAAAAAATTGCTTCTCTGACACACAACACCCACTTTTTTTAATGACCTCCTGCTTTGAAGTACCCTCCTCTGTTCGCTATTCTCGTGAAGATATCACATGTCAACATCCGCACAAATTCTACAGAAGGTCTCCTTTGTTCTGTTCAACTCACATACAATTGCAACCTATTATCGTTCACTCTTAATCTATGACTAATGCTTTCCCATCCAATAGTTGGGCACTTTCCTAAGATATTGGCATAAGGAATTACGATTAATCTTAATTAACATATCAACCATAAAACACCCTCAAAATAATAAGTGGCTCTCCAATTATAAATAAAAAAGTGACTACTAGTTATTTACCAATTTGATTCGTCACAGATTACGGTACGAGTGAGTCCTAGCCGATAATGTTCTATCTACGCACGATATCTGACATGTTTCCCAAACGTTGGAGATCTAAGGAAGACCTGTAGCCCGTTATTTCATTTACCACCATATTCCGTCACGCTGTTACCCCAGAGTTATGCTCTCATACTGCGCGTGCAATAGATTAGCAAAATGAACATTTCGTAGACTTATTTCAGCCCCCTAAACCGTGGCGATACCTCCGTAGAGCGACCAGTAGATAACGCCAACAAAATTTTATACCACGAGGAAGCCACGCTTGACTCAAAATTTTAGGGCATATACAAAAGATAGCGAATGACAAATAATACTGTTCTCGAAGTGTCAGAAGTAGAAGGGACACGAGGCTCCCAAAAATCATATAAAAATTAAATTCAAACGATATGTTTTGATGTTAAATATATCTCTCCCGACCTACAAGGGGAAGTATTCTCCAAATAAATGACAATCCTACCTTCTTGATTAGCCGGAATATAGCATTCACAAAATGTAAGATTTATTAATCATTAATTAACATATTGGGGGTTTATATTAACCTTCTCGAACATATAGACCCTAAAAGAAATAATATTTTATAGGGAAGCCAATAACTCAAGCCGCTAAACTCAAATTAAACTAGATTAAACGTCGACAACTAATTCAGGAATCAACATAATCGAATGAGAATCAAAGCAAACTGTCTCGAAATTCGATCAATAAACTCGTCGGGCTAAGAAATATAGCGAAAAGTACTCCAATTGGAATTCCCTAGATTCACGTAGATATTTTTTCTGCGATCGTCCAGAAATGTCAACATTCTCGGCCCGTTGGCAAACCACAAAACTCGCAATTCTGCTATTGGTGAGGGTTTTGCTAGTATCTTTTTCGCCTTAAGCTGGGAAAATAATATCCCCGGATTGTTTCGGCTCTTTCATAAATACCAATATTTTACTAATTTTTTCAATCAGCCAGTTTCATCATCACCAAGGATGTGTACACAGTATACCATAGTTCTCAAAATTATACCAGCAGCAAGCCATTCAAATAAAATTTATACGCCAAATTAAATTCATTAGTTTATGATAGTTATTTAATATTATGTTTTATAAAAGCATGCAATATCAACTTCCTTTCTCTTCTTCAGGAAGTAAAATAATGGTGTACTGATCAAGCCAAGGTAGGGGAGATCAGGAGACAGAAACAATGCCAATAAATATTAAATTATATTAGCTGATGGTATACTCATAGTTATTTA
>JAEQML010082420.1:0-10823 GCA_016904865.1 Pissodes strobi
ATATAATATGGCCGTATATTTGGTATACCAGGATACCTATACGGCCGTCCTAAGCACAAGAGGCGTATCTCCGGATTTCATTAATTTTAAAATATTTAGCTTTGAACTAGGCCGGAAGCTTTACTTCCAAGGGCCCCGCCTAGCACCAATGTTGTCGTGGTTGTAGATAGGCATACAATTGAAGTACGTCCATTCCGCTATGGTTAGCTGTAGGAAATAGTTTGAGCTTTCCCTTTCTACAGGAATAAGAAATTCAAGAAAAAAGCTAAATTAATATGAAATTAAAGCATATAGAATTAGCTGAATAATCATTTTAATTGTGGGAAGTATATCGGAAGTAATTTTAGTTACTAATTAACAGGAAATGTTGCGATTTGGTATTTCAATTTGAAATAAGATGATGAACGGGATACGAATCGGTGTTATTTCTAGAGTAGTTTAGAAAAATAAATTGACCATTGGCCCAAAACTTGCGTTCCGGAATTTAGTTTTAATATAATCTGAAAGTCGCGTTGTTTTTAAAATACTGGCATGTCATGTGTTTTCGCAGGTGCTGCCGTAAGATTTCGTTGTCAGAATGAAGGCATATTGAAAAAAAAACACGGCAAGCTTGTCAAAATCTATACTATAAGCACTTTATACATGTTGGAGGCATACAGTAAGCCATTAAATGTGAGAGATTTATTGTCCTGTTTGTGTTTTCTTAACGAAAGGAGAATCCGTGCGCTGTTACTGCAAATCATTTTCTGGATTCTCATCTAGAAAAATGTGGTGCAGAAGTGAACAGCACAGTGAGATATTTTAACAAGACATTTTAAATATGAAAAAGAGATATCAAGGAAAATAGAGTTGTGAAATGTTAGTCGACAAAAGATGCTCCAGAGATTGCTTTCAAAAACCAGGCTAAGAAGTGCAAGATGAGTGTCTCATAAATTTAAAAATAAAAATAAGCTAATTAATTAACATCCACATTAATTTTTTCCATATATATGATTTTCCGAATCACGTTCCGCTCCGTCGCTGGTGGTTCCGGGTTCCACAGTAGGAATATATGGACATGATGGTGTTTCCAGGATCAAAATATTCCGCAGACAAACTCCCCGGCCATTCGGATCTACGGGCGCTGGATAACCCTGGGAGCCCTTCATGCAGCATTTCACAGATAGCAAAGATACCGAACCAATTTAGAATAGATTTCTGCAACATTAGAGGACTAAATACAAACATAAATTCGGTACACCAACATCTACAAGCAAATAGAACAAACATACTAGCCCTTACAGAAACACAAGTATGTTCTACAACAACAACAGTAAACTACCTCTATCCGGGTTATGACCTACACACCCGATTTAGACATAAGTTCGGAATGTGCCTTTTTGTCGGAGCGACCTTTCATCGAGGAAAAACTCGAACCGAACAACCTTGACGTCATGTGGCTCAAATTCACCACCAAGGGATTAACCAAGTTTATTTATATGCTGTCTTTATCGCCCTCCGAGCGATAGAGCCTACCAAAGCCTTTTTACAACACTAGCTACCACTTTTGACTCAATACAGGTTGATCACCCCAATTCAGAAATAGTCGTTCTGGGAGATCTCAATGCCCCACAACACCAACTGGCTCAAACATCAGTCACAACGAAGGTAGAGAAGCTGAAGCATTTGTCATCAGCTGCGGGCTTACTCAACTTGTAGACAAACCATCTCGAATCTCATAGAGGGGCGAATCCGCCGCCCTCCTGGATCTTTTTCTAACCACCAATCCTGGCCAGTACACAATTACAGTTGATCCACCATTAGGTACTTCCGACCAAAAACTTTTTGTGTGTTTGTGAATTGCCACTTCTACAGAACGATCCACCATTGCCTCGCAAAAACTGGCATTACAATTTTGCAAACGGGGACGATCTAAGGGAGTTCTACCTAGATTTTCCTTGGCTCGACATCTGCATGGGCACTGACGATCCGTCAGTTTGCAGCCAGGAGATTACGCAAGTAATATCCTCAGGAATTGAAGCAACATCCCAAATTCCATCAAGTTACCGTCAAAAGAAAAGCCCTGGTTCGACAGAAGATGCGAACGAGCTGTAGGTAGGAAACAGCAAGCCTACAAGTACTGGCAGCAAAATCAGACCGCTGAAAATCGCAATTATTTTGTCGAAGCGAGAAACGAATGCAAACGTGTGATCGACGAAACTAAGGACTAACACAATCAAAGGATCAGGAATAAACTTTTGCAATGCCCCACTGTCTCCAGAAATTTCTGGTCGGTAGCAAAAGCAGTAAGTAATAACTTTACAAAAACGTCTCTCCCACCTTTGACAGACGAACGTGGCATCACGGCGACTATAGCCAAGAAAAAGCAAACATGCTCGATAAAAAAAAATCACATCACTCTACTTTAGACGTTCCCCAAGGCAAGGCTCTCCCCACCATATCGAACATCAACAATGCCATGGCAGAAGTCAAGTTTCATCACCGTGATATTCGTAAAATCCTTGAAGAATTAGATACGCAAAATGCATCAGGACCGGACGAAATACCTGCCATCGTGTTAAAGAACTGCGCCAACGAACTAACACCCATTTTTTTCCAGACTTTTTTCTCTGTCTTACCGAAAAGGGATTTACCTGTCTTCTTGGAAAGTCGCTCGAGTGAAATCTGTTCCAAAAAAAAGCCAGGAAACCACGCCCTCAAACTATCGCCCAATTGTCTTGCTTTCCGTAATCTCCAAAGTCATGGAACGTGCAACTACTCAAGTACCTCGAGAACAACAGAATAATCAGCGATAATCAATACGAACGTCGGAAAAACTGAAAACTGTAATTTTTTAATTGTAATGCATGATACACTTTATAAAACACAGAATTCGTCTTTGATTAGGTATGTGAAGTGAAAAATCCGATATCCGATTATTGATCTGCTTTGTATAGAATAAATGCTACATGAAATCGAAAGCAAGATTTGACTTGTAACTTATGACAAAAACGCAGTTGAACCGATCATACCACCTACGGAGGGCTATATACCACCATTAGCATCCAATAGTGATTCTTTGTTCAGTAATATTATTTAATATAGGTGTGTATTAGCAATAGTGTCAAAATACATAAGCCAACTTAAACTGAATACTCAAAGGATGCTGAAGTCAGTGCGAAAATATGTATAGGCATTTGATTTTTTTTTGGACATATCTTTAATGTGGGACTTTGCTATCGAAGCAATTCGTAGCGTCTCAAAGTCCCACACAGATGGCGTCAGATATTTCATCTGGCGGCATATTAAAGTTCTAGTTGAACTATAAACACTGCAAGCTCGTATTATGTCATGTCCAACAACGGAACAATCCAACATTGCAATGTTGGTATTATCACTATGGACTATAATATTGCAGCCGTGATTGGAGCAAAATGGACTACTTTAGGATTACAAGTAAGGTCACTGGCGTTCAATAATAATTGCCATCAAAACATATAAATTCATGGCATTCATTTATCGTAGACAACGCTATAATATTGTAAGAACTGATAATCTAGAATTGTAGTAAGTAGTATCCGAGAATACTAAACTGTTGAGAAGCGACAGCCGGCGGCGGCGTCTTTGATCTTCCTTTGATCTCGATGGGCCTGTTTTCGATGACCTTGAATGACTCTCGTTTGACATTAAAGCAGCATAATCCGAGAAGACAACGGTTTTGTCTTCTCGGATAATATCTTGTAGTACGGGAGCATGGGGAAGTAAATTATCTCATGAATCAGTAAATAAATCAAAATTATTTATTTAAAGAACTTATTATTTATAGGCATGTTGGGGTTTACTTATAATAAGATATATCTATGTATAGATTTATAATATGTATAGGCTACACCATACATTAGGGATAGGATAGAAAAATAAACCAAAGGTACACACAGAGCCGTTCCTGACGGGTCTGCAGCATGTGCACTCGCACGGGGCGGCGGAGATTAGGAGGCGGCATTTTATTTACAACAAAGTTTCTAAACCAGCTATTATTATAAAATATGAAACAATAAATAAGTAGCATTTCAGGTTTAATGAAATACAATTAAACTCTGGTTTGCAAAAACGAATTTTAAATATAAACCCAATAACTACGTCTTTGCCATATTTTGCTCATTCATTAAATTTAGTGGTAAATTGTTTCATTTTTCGACATTGTTCAAAAATTATATGTATTTTTGCAGCATCAGCTGTACGGTGGGAGGTTTTGAGACTTAATATACCTATATTAACTTTGAAAACGTCAATCGACACTCAATGGGAAAGTAGAATAAATGTAGGTAATTTAACTTTAATTTCAAATTTCAAACAAGTTTACAACAGTCCTAATGAAATAGTCGATAACGATAAAAGAGACATAAAAACGAGAAATATGACACAAACATTAGCGGAGAAATTTATTTCATTTAAATTTATCTGTTCATTGATAATTGGGCATGATCTTCTGTCAAAAGTTAACGTCTCAAAATCCTAAAATTAATCTTTGCGAATGTGTAACTGTTTCAAAAATTTAATTAACTATCTTGATGAAAAAAGGACTAATGAAAGTTTTGATCTATTTATCAAAGAAGCTGAATTACTAGCTGCAGAAATTAACATACTGCCCGAATTCCCTCCTGTTCATCAGCGAAAAGTCCCACGTCATTTCTCGTACGAGTCAAATGACGAGGTCGCTGTTGACCAAAAACGAAATTTTAGAGTAAATTTTTATTTTAGTATATTAGATACAACAAAAATTCACTAAAAGAAAGGTTTTCTTTACTAGAGGAATGTAACAATTTATCTAAATGCTTAAATGGACCTGATATTTTGCGAAAATCATGTATAGATCTGGATTCATCTTTAGAACAAGGGCAGGGTAACTTCCCCTAACCAGATATCGACGGAAATGAACTGTGTAACGAAATTTTATCTTTTAACGCCATTGTGATCACTTAAAGAGTCCAAACCTTACTTTATATTAAGTTATATTATAGACAATGATCTTACCTCCTGTTTTCCTAATTTAGCTGTAGCCTTAAGAATATTTCTTACATTACCGGTGACAGTGGTCTCTGGGGAAAAAACTTTTAGTAAATTACAACTTATTAAAAAAATTTTAAGGTCTACTATGTCCCAAGAAAGATTGACGAGCGTTGCCACTATTTCAATTGAACAAGATATGCGCCAAAGCTTAGACCTATCAAATATAATACCTAATTTTACAGCTAAGAAATCTCGAAGAGTTTTAGTTTAGTCCAACGGTATTCTAATGCATTTTAAGCTCTTATAACTCGAAAACGAATTAGGCTAAAATTTTTATTTTTAAGGCGAGTTTTTGTACCCACACCATGCAGTATGTGCAAAAATAAATTCTAATTTAATAATAATCTTAAGTCTCTTCTTCTCTTTTTTAATTTAAAAATAATTTCATTTCAACCAGGGGGGGGGGGGGGTTTCTCTTTTTGCACGGGGCGGCAGAAGCTCCAGGAACGGCGCTGGACACTCAGTAGGAGAAAATATATATTTCCGTAACAGTATTTTCTTTAAATAATATACATATTTTTTTCTAATAATTTTTTACATATTTTTAAAACACAGATAAACATAAAACAGGGTATTATTTATAAATGCGATAAAATTTTTAATTTTCTATTACATTTTTTTATGTTTGTAAATCTCTATTAGAATATTTTAGTGTATAGAAAATTTTTAACCGAATAAAAAACTTCAAAATAAAGAATTTGGGAAACTCAGAGCAAGGATGTAATAATTCCACCTTTTGCATTAGGCTTAATAATTGAAGGGAAATTCCCTCTCCTAGAGAAATATCTTCAAACTTTGAAGTAAATATTTTCTTCCAATTGATAAATAAAATTAACAAATTGTTCTGGTGGAGATTTTAGCGCGCCATAAATATCAGTTTCCGTTGTGAAAGCTCTTAAATGGATTAATAAATTAGAAACGTCTAAGTTTTTACATTCCTTTGGAAATGATTCACATATCTCGCAGCTATGTACAGGGTTATCCAACGAGGAATAGACAAGGCAATTTTTTGACTTTACCGGTACGTTTGTAAAAAAAACTGAAATAGCCATCTTATGTAATTTTCTCCCGCGAATTCGGATATGTTCAGCAAAAAAATTGAACATCAAATAAAAGTGCTAGGGGTCACTTTGATATTACTACACCCTGTATATTACTACATTTTTGGACTCTCTAGAAACATCTGAACACATTTTGTGCATAATACCCTATACCTATCTTTAGCTGTTTACCAAATATTGACAGTTGAAAGTCGGGTATTTTGACACTTTGACAGGCTCTAAAATCTAAACCGCACAAGATCAAAGAAAACGGTATTGCACGTTCCTATCTTAAGTTTTCATAAGCTATCGAATAACAATATCTTCGAATTTAACCTGCGGATAAAATTAACCGGAACTTTTAAATCTCCGATTAAATTCAAAGTTACTATCATTCGATAGCTTATGAAAACCCAAGATAGGAATGTGCAAACCGTTTTCTTTGATCTCGTGAGTCGTGCGGTTTAGATTTTAGAGCCTGTCAAAGTGTCAAAATGCCCGACTTTCGACTGTCAATATTTGGTAAACAGTTAAAAATAGGTATAGGATATTATATTCAAAATGTGTTTAGATTTTTCTAGAGAGTCCAAAAATGTAGTAATATACAGGGTGTTCCATTTAAAAAAATATCAAAGTGACCCCTAGCACTTTTATTTGATGTTCAATTGTTTTTTACTGAACATATGCGAATGCGCGGGAGAAAATTACATAAGATGGCTATTTAAGGTTTTTTTTATAAAAGTACAGGGAAAGTAAAAAAATCGCCTTGTCTAGTCCTCGTTGGATAACCCTGTACATCAAGTACCTTTTTAATTAGATAACCGCAAACATAGCTGAAGGCATTTTGAGTTGTTATAGGTTTTCATTTCTGTAGCTATAGTTTGGTAAAGTTATCGTATTAGTTAACTGATGTTCTTCATTGACAATATTTTCAGCTACATGTGCGGTATCAAAATTAATTAACAATTCATCAAAATCTTCTTGGCAGTTCATTTGGTCCGTATGGAAACAACTTTGCCAAAATAGCTTTTGGAAGGCGGTCTGAAACTGTATAAGGATGGGATTAACATTGTTACAG
Source organism: Pissodes strobi (assembly GCA_016904865.1). Taxonomy (NCBI): domain Eukaryota; kingdom Metazoa; phylum Arthropoda; class Insecta; order Coleoptera; family Curculionidae; genus Pissodes; species Pissodes strobi. Next base: position 7,168 of record JAEQML010082420.1, read on the forward strand.
CTTTGTTGCCGGGCACTTCCAAAAAAATTTTCGAAGCAATCTGTATCTATTCGTCTTGTTTTTAAGTATTTAAAATTTGCTTTTGAAAGTTTTTCCCACAATTTGATGAGCCCATGCATTGTTACAGCCCAACATTTTGGAAATCTTACCCTGTTGGTTATGTCTTTGCCAATTTTGTCAAAATTTTTCATTTCCAACAAAGACAATAAAGCATCTTTTAAAAATTTAATTTGATATTAAGAGCCTTCAAATACTTTCTTAAACTTATAGGATGGTCGTAAGGAGTACGAATTTAACACGTCAAATAGATTATTAAATAAATATAAAGCATCTATTGTACCCAAGGCATCTCCAGGAAGGGCACCCAAACTCATATAGGTGTTCATTCGTGTTGTGAATAGTTTAACTTTTCTTAACTGACGTCAGTTAGAAAAATATAATATTATTTTATTAGTTTTAAGATAAATATTTTCATTCCAGAATAACCTAATGATAGAAAAACATGAATTTGACAACTTAGTAACATACTAAAACTCGACTGTTACCTAAAAGGATAACTATTTATTAAATAGTTTTAAGAAATAATTTATATAAAAATAAATACTTACAGTTCTGAATTTCTGGGAAACGAAAATAAACTAAATCCTTGCCCAGTAACAACCGAACATCCCCTATAGACACAATTGTTACCCGAACTCGACATGCCTATAATTATTATTATTATATGCCAATCGAAGAAAACCAACAATAAAGCGAAAATACTGATCGTTAAAAAATGCACTATTAGCGACACTGCCACTTGGACTACAAAACAACTTATCTGTTGGCATCAATGACATATCTCGACACTGACGGACGGTGACGGAAAAGCAGCATATTTGGCGAATGTGCATACTAGATTGAAATTATTCTGTCGCTTCTCGACAGTTTAGTATTCTCGGGTAGTATATCAATTTTGTTTCGTGAATCTATATATTATTGAAAGAGTAAGTACTACAATATATAGCTCAATAATATTTAAACGTTGCATTTTCTGCACGATTATGTGCTAATTGAAAACCACGAGAATAGCAATATTAACTCTTTATAGGCAGAATAAGTGCAACAAAAATAAAGCATTAATGTCTTAGTTCATTTGATGCGCTTTACCACAAAAATTATTATAATTTTTATTATATAGTGATTAAGAAATTTTTACACAAAATTGGGTAGATTTTACTACGCGATCTAATTACAATTGTATAGAAATAAGTACTGCAGATTGATGCCTAGTACCATTTTAGGCGCAAAATATAGGGCTATTTTCTACAATTGTCGTATTGAATACTATTTTTTTTTTCCTGTAAGATTAATACTATCTATTTTTTTTTGTTGTAAAAATTAAAAAATAAAATAAATGCATTTCTGATAAAAATAATAATTCAACTAAAAAATATATCTAATTTTATACGAAAAAATCCAGGTTTAATGAAACATGCAGAAATTCCCAAAAAAGAGCGACGAGAAATGTGCAAATAAGCATCTTCAGTTTCTTCTGTGCTCCTGTTAAGAGGTTTGACGTCACTTTTGAACAAACAACGTGGCCTATACTTAATTATTTATGACGATAGTTTGCATATCTAACACAGAAATCACTGATATTTTCTGTACAGGATTATTCATTATATTTTGACACCCACCTGCAGCCGTAATTACAGGTAATACAAAAAAAGCTTAAATTCAAAAGTTGTATGGTTTTTAATATATTATCTTTTAGAAATGTCAAAAGAAAAAAATTGCCTGTCAATTGTCAAAAAACCGCATAACCTTAATTTTTTTAAATATAACACCCTGTATATTATTACATATTCGGATTGTGCGAAAAAGTCTAGACATATTTCATGAATAATGTCCTATACCTATCTCTAACGGTTTTTGAAATATTGACAGTTGAAAATCGACCATTTACCAAGTTTGACAGCTTGTAAAATCTAAACGGCTAAAGATAGAACAAAACGGTTTGCACTTTCCTATATTGGTTTTTCATAAGCTATCGTATGACACTAACTTTTTATTTAACCAGAGGTTAAATTTATCCGGGATTTTTTAACCTCTGGTTAAATCTAAAGTTAGTGTCATACGATAGCTTATGAAAAACCAATATAGGAGAGTGCAAACCGTTTTGTTCTATCTTTAGCCGTTTAGATTTTACAACCTGTCAAACTTGGCAAATGGTCGATTTTCAACTGTCAATATTTCAAAAACCGTTAGAGATAGGTATAGGACATTATTCATGAAATATGTCTAGACTTTTTCGCACAATCCAAATATGTAATAATATACAGGGTGTTACATTTAAAAAAATTAAGGTTATGCGATTTTTTGACATTTGACAGGCAATTTTTTTCTTTTGACATTTCTAAAAGATAATATACAAAAAAAAGCCACAACTTTTGAATTTAAGTTTTTTTTTTGTATTGCCTGTAATTACGGCTGCAGGTGGGTGTCAAAATATAATGAATAACCCTGTACCTAGACTAACTACATTCGTTTCTTGGAACTTTTGTTTGGAAATTGGCTTTAAGATTCGAATAAGAAATATTTCCTTGTTATTTTTCCTTTGAAGGGACACGATCGAAATGATCTTTTGTGAAAGTGCAAAAGGTGTTAAGTCCAAATCAATTATTAGAAGCACAGGAAACAGAGACGAAATCTGACTTTAACTGACTAGATGGGGTATTTAAAGTAGTGCTGGCAACCGAAGACGGTTTTTCGGATAGTCGGTTAACCGGTTTTGGATTATCCGCGGTTTTTCAAAAAACCGAAACCGGTTAACCGGATACTCGGTTAACCGATTACCCGATTTCTCGTTTAACCGATTAATCGATTAACCGGTTAATCGATTATTCGGTTATCTAGTTACATGGCACTGGGCCACCGGGTTCTAAAGTAATGGTAAAAAAGATAGAAAGTAAAGTAAAAACTGGGTATTTGGAATCGTAGCATACCACATACCTCCTGGACGGTGATTATATTTGGAAATGCTTTTAGAGGGCGATTGAAAAATAATGTCTACCTTTAATAGAATACCTTTATATTTATTTAAGTTTAAAAAAATTGTAATATTTTTTCTGCTCAGAATTTATATCGATTGTAATTTGTAATAAACAATATTTCTAATTTAATTATTACCTTGGGGTTTATTTCAATAACGACCAAAAACTGGAATAAATTTGGTTCACTAGAATTTAATGATTGTGCCCTAATCGGCAGGGAAACTGAACTAATGGAAATATGCTTAAGAACAAATTATAAATTATGATTAGCATATGACTGTGTATTAACCGATTAACCGGTTATCCGATTAACCGGCTATCCGATTAACCGGTTATCCGGATACCCGGTTTTCACTATTATTCGAATACCCGGTTTTATCCGAAACCGGTTTTTAAGCAAACCGAATAACCGGTCTCAACTTTTCACGGTTTTTGCCAGCACAAATTTAAAGGCACATTTTGAGTTGTGTCGTTGTTTTGCGAATCAGCAGGGTGATCTTGGAAGTGCAAAAGGTGTTAAGTCCAAATCGTTTATTAGGAGAGCAGAGGAAACAGAAACGAAATCTGGCTTCACTCGGCTGCATTTTAAGCGTACATTTTGAGTTGTGTCGTTCTTCTTGC
>JAEQML010082421.1:0-10822 GCA_016904865.1 Pissodes strobi
CGGATGGGTGGAGTAAAGTTTGACAATCTTAATGATATATCAAAAAAAAATGAAATTTTTGTGAAAGCAAGAGTACAAATATATTTGTTTGCTTCATATATAGGTAAACAAGAAAATGTTATTGCAGACCAGGAATCGAGACGAGGTTATATAGTTACTGGATTTGTATCGTGGAAGCCCGAACCAAAGGCGGTCGTAATAGACTCTTTTACTACCTCTTGGGAAGATCTTTCCTTTTATGCGTTTCCTCCTTTTTCTCTTATAGCGCTAGGGGGATTTTGGTGGTGCCGAATTGGCCGGGGCAACCATGATACCTGGTATTTAGAGCTATATTGATTAAAGATCCTTTAATTATGGGTTCTGAAAAACAACTTTTGTTTTCTCCCTCTGGGCAATCCCATCCCATGTGGGAGACCCTTACCCTGGATGCCGGAGTTATATCAGGGAAGCTTTCTTAAGAAGGTCATTTCCAGAGACCGGGATTCATGCGTCATTAATCGAACAGACACTTAAACAATATGACACTCTTTACAAAAATTGGTGGTAATTCTGCTTGGGTAAAACAGTTAGTCCTTATATATATTTGCTAGATAATGTTATAAGTTTCTTAGATAGTAAATTTAGAAAAGGTTGTTCTTTCTCGCTTATCATATCACCTATAAGTCAGCATTATCGTTAGTTTTACCTATATTGCCAAAGATGATGAAAGCATGGTTCAAAGATTTTTAAATGGTCTTAGAAATATTAATTCTCCGAAAGCCAAATATAACAATACGTGGGACACTCATCCAGGAGAAGTTCTATCCGACATTATGTTTAGAGAAACTGACCCTAAAAGTAGTTACTTTGTTAGCATTAATAACTGCTCATAGGATGCAGACTTAAGGTAAAATTAAGCTTAATAATATTATTAATTAAAGACAAAGGCCTTGAAATATTTATAGACGAAAAGATCAAAATCTCAGGAAAGAATAGGCTAGAACCAGTGTTATATGTGCCATACTTTGTAGAAAAGCTAGCTATGTGTTTAACGACAGCAATTGACATGTACATATAGTGCGCCAAGCGAGTGAACCTTAACGACGACTGGGGGACAGAGGAATAACACGTATTCTTACCATATTATTATTGATAATAGTGATTAGTTTAAGACGTCAAAATTAATTACAGTTTTATTTTATATTACAGTCTTATAGTACAAAATATGTCATATAATAATATCTCATTTTTATAATAAGGCTAGTGTTCTATGATATTTGTTGTATGTATTACATAAATATGTTGTAGTAATAAGTAGAGTTCGTTTCCCGAAGGTTTTGTATCTACATCATCGATGACGTCACTTAACTTGGAAAAAAGGGTTTATCGTAGCTTATCCGAATATAAAATGTTTAGCGTTAAATTTTTGTATTTAAAGTTAGGCTATATTGAAGCAAGTATGTTCCAAAACGCTCTTTATTGCACGTTCAGAATTGTTTTGAAATAAATTTTTTTATTTAGAATAGAGTCCAGAGAGGTATCCGAAAATATAGAAATTAGTTAACCGCGTATAATAATCACCAAATGCAAGAAAAATATAAGAATGGTTAAAAAGCCTCAAAGATATCATCAAATTAAGAGTCTGGCGACATATAGGTTGTGTCGATTTTGCAATTTTTTTTCGCTAGAAAAAGGGGTGTCCTATAGAGTAGTTTAAGCCAAAAAAAAAACGGAGGATCCGCCACATTTGAGCCTAAATTGCCCTAGAAGGGCAAGCTTCCGCTACGACTTTCCCAGGTGTAACATGAAAATATTGAAATTGTAACGTGAAAATAATGAAATTTTAGTAACCGATACCGGGGGACTGGCACAGTGTTTCCAAAAGTTGCACATTTTCTTATGGGGAATAACAGTGTTTGTTTACTATTTAAGTATATTTAATATTACACTCTACGCATGACCCTCCGCTCGCTTCGATCGCTCCGGGGGTGAAACCAAACAAAACTAATACAAACTAACCCAAGGCATGCCGGAAATCAAAAAATAAAATAAAATTTGTTTTTCTTCATTTGGGCATGTCTTGGGTTAGTTTGGGTTAGTTTTAACCAAACAAAACTAATCCAAACTAACCCAAGGCATGCCGGAAATCAAAAAATAAAATAAAATTTGTTTTTCTTCATTTGGGCATGTCTTGGGTTAGTTTGGGTTAGGTTTGTTTGGTTGCGCCCCCGGAGCGAGCGGAGGGCCATGTATGAAGTGAGATATTTGACGAATATATACATACAAAGGAATAGTGTAATTGAATGAGTGTCTCTTTTATTCCGATTAATGAATACAAATGCACATTGAAAAATCAGCCAAGCAGCCACGTTTACCAAGAGGGCCTATACGGCAGGCCATGATATCATTATGGCAGGATCGACCATCCCTTCATCTTCATACAATCGGACTACTGGGTGTCTTGATCAACAGCAATAGGTCCTGGCAGCATATTTGTAAACAGGAGACGCGTCCGACATAAGACGCGAGCCGAAGTAGAGTAGTATATAGCAGACGAGTTAGGCAAAACCGCTTGGTAAACGGCAGACGTGTCAGTTGCAAAAATGTTTGCGGAATCAAGAGCTGTATATAGCAGACGAGTGAGATGGATTTTTGCATGACACGTCTGTTTTTTACTAAAACTTTTTAATAAGATATTTTGTGTTATTTTCAATTTCTTGCGATAATTTAAAATACTTCTTGGTGTACTTACCAAAACCTAGAGGGTAGTAGATTAAACTGGTAAAAATAAGAGTTTTCTTATTTTCTAAACATAAACTTCCTATTCTTTGTAAATATTAGACAGAAAATGCAAGTTCTAAATGCTACATATAAGTATGTATTTGTTACATTTGTTTTGAGTTTGAAATACCTATTTTTTTAGGACAAAACACTTTGAAAAATAGAGAAACACCCATAGGACAATAAAATAAATAAATAAAACTTTATGATTAAGGATTAAAAGTCTCTAGATAGGTAATTAATTTAAAAAAAAGACATTTTTGGGCAATTCATATACAGGGTTGCTCAAAAGTTCGGAAAATAAAACACTAAAAATTTACAATGTTTCGCCATCTTTTGGGTAACCCAAAGTTAGTGTCGCTTCCTCTTAACTTCAAATGCGTTCTGTACAGCATACATCAAGTTTCTTTACGAGAGTAAGCAGACTGCCTAAGTATTTCTTTAAATTTTCATGGGCACAGTTTTCAGAGAAATTTCGTTTGGCTTCATTTAGTTCATTTTCTGTTTTGGAATTCCATAAATAGGGAGTAATATTTTTGTGACAAATCTCGTGGTATTCCGTTTGTCGCCATTAAAATTCATCTCAAGACCGCCTGCTTTAAAATGCATAAGAGCAATTTTGCTTCTGGTCAATGTTTTCTTAGCACTTTCCTCTCTCCTAAATCGTCGTCTGTCAAGATAACTATCCGTCGAATTTTTTATGGCATTATTTCTCGCAATCCTTCAACTGCAAGAACAAATAGATCATTTTTTTGTCAATTAGCTAAAATGCATCCAACGGGTAATCCTCCCGCCGCACTTTGTACCACAAAAAAATTTTTTTTGGTCATATATTTTATGGTCATAAACATCACAATTATCCGATGCATCGACAAACATAATTTCATTTGCTTGTGGTATATTTAACGCACTTTGCAGAAGTGGTGTACAAATAGCTGCAGCATAATTATCCTGTAAAGTTATTATTTTATAGCATAGGCCAGTTTTGGCTGTATGAGAAGCCAATGTTTCCTCCAACTTGAGCAACATATTAGACCCAGTACGCTCACCAAAATCCTCTTTAAATTTATTTTTCCACAAATTAGATACATCCGTTTTTGTTGGTATGTAGTGCCTATCAAACGCAAAGTTTTCATACTCGTCACCCATTTCTTCCATTACCATTCAATACTGTGGCTGCAGAATAACCTCTATTAAACAGATCCAGTAATTTTTGTTTAGACATTGATCCCAAAGGCCTCTCACGAAGTGCTTCAATAACATTTATTCGATGATTATGTGTTAAACGAAATTCTATTAAACAAGGTCATTCTACTGAAGTTACGGATTTTATAAGAGACTTGGGCCTTTTTAAAGAATTTCTTTATTGTAATAAAAGTTTTGGCTGGACAATCAATATTCCTCGACTTTTTTTATTTAGTTCCCGTTGATTTAACTTTTGTAACCGTATTTAAATGACACCTATAAATACGTTTAAAAACATTCCTCGGTGCATTCGTGGGAACTTTCTCTAGTTACAGCTTCCAGATCAGATACCCATTTCTAAAGGAAAAGTGCGAATTAGGCTTAAGTATTTCTTTTAACTCATTTTCTTCCAGTGATGCACCAATGCACCATCAACTATAAACCCGAGGCGTATAAACCCAAAATGTTGAGTTTAATCAGTTTATATTTTCACAAAAAAAAAATTATTTTCCACGTTCTTAAAGCAGACTAAAGTTCTGAAAACACTACTTCTCCTTCCATTAAAAAAAATGAAGTTACCCGTAATACAGAGCTGCGCAAGCTACTTACAAAAAAAGTAGTTAAAACTACAAGTTACAAGCTAATATAAAAAGTAAGTAGTTAAGTTACTTAGTAACTTAACTAGCTTTTAAAAAAGTAGCTAAGCTGCGTTATGCGTGATTGTGTTTATATCGAGTCCCTCTGAAGAATAAAGAGATTTTAGAGACACAGACAACTTCAAACTAGACAGTATTTTTTTGAAAAAATAATAAATGTAGCTTTAGGAATAAAAATAACTTTACCCATCAAAACTAGCTTAAGTTACTAAAAGTAGCTAGCTACTTTTTCAAAATAGCTTATGAATGCATGGAGCGAAATTCTAAAAGTTACTGCTACAAGCTACTTTTAAAAAAGTAGTCTAAATAAGTTATTATTAGTTACCAAAAAAGTAGCTAAGTTAGTAGCTTAACTACTTGGTATCTAGCTAGGCCCAGCTCTGCCGTATTATCACAAAAAAGGTAAACTTGGCAACATTGCAAACATGACCAGTGAATTAGGCATCACGAAAAAACCCTTGAGGGTGATCTTCAAAATAATTGACCATTTCTATACTTACCGGCAACCCTGTATAAAGAGCCTTTTAAAATAAAGAAAAATTCCCTCATTTCTAAAACGGCGTTGACGTATTACTGTTTACGGTACAAACTGACTTTTACGTGATGTCCTTAACCCTTAACCTTATATTACCTTAATATAACGGGATCTACCTATTAGGAAATATAAGGAATAGGTAGAGATAGACTCTATTTTAATAAATTGCCCCAAATATAACCGGAAAATTATTGTATACGATCAAATGAAAAAAACTGAAAAACTAGCGAGCTTTCATGAAACAAAAATTAGCTATCCTCTCATCGTGTGATATCTTTGATTCACTTATACTTATAATTAATTAGGTAATATCATTTTTTACTCACGTCCAGATCTCCTTTACTAGCTAGTTTGCAAATGATTTTATCGTTGCCTTTGATGATCTTATAATAATAATCATTTGGCAATTCACGCATTTTGCAATTTATTTCAAAAGACATCTATGATAGATCACACAATTTCACAAATCAAGCAAAAATTAGCAAATGCAAGTGGAGAGTAAAAAACTTTTTTAAATTCATTATTTTATCTACTTTATCCTTTATTTCACACAATGAATTTTAATTTCAAAAAAGAACCCCAGGAAGTATTCAATTGTTGCTTTAAGAGGCTATGTAAACAGCAGACGTATCAGGCAAACTTGGGCGGACTCGTCTTCTAAATATGAACTGTTTTTCGGGCATTGGCGGAATTAATCGAATGGATAACGCGTCTCCTGTTTACAAATATGCGTCCTGGCATGACCACGTTGCTAACATCGCAAAATCAGCCTCCCGGAAGCTCGGTACGCTATTTCGCAACAAAAACTGTATACACCGTAGCAGTTGATCTTGCTCTACAAAGCGCAAATAAGACCATGCTTAGAATATCGTTCACACATCTGGGGTGCCGCACCAGAGCACACCCTAAAGCTACTGGATTCCGTTCAGAAGAGAGTTGTGCGTCTCGTCGGCGGAGTTGATCCGGAATCTGGACAGTGTGAAACACCGCAAACATGTGGCCGAGAAGTCCCTGTTTTATAGGTACTTTTACGGCAGATGTTCCCAGGATCTGGCTCGCTTTATCCCACCTCTGCACTGTTGCCGCGGTAGACGGCAAGAGCGCACCGGTTCGTCGTACAACTGGAAACACCTAGAACATCGCTTTACAAGAACTCCTTTGTCTGGCGCACTGCCTCACACTGTGGAACCCACTCCCAGGACGCATATTCAAATGTAAGAGGCAAGATGTCCATTCGGCTATGCCGAACATTTCTTCATATGTGACGTGCACGATAGCATTTAGTCGGATGTCGTGACTGTTACATAGAATCAACAAATCAGTCTTCAATTATTTATTATTTATATTATATATATTTATTTAATTTATTTAATTATTTTATACTTCATGAATGGACCTCCGCTCGCTTCGCTCGCTATGGGGTCGCAACAAACAGAAACTAGCCAAGTGCTAAACAAAACTAACCCAAAATTTTTATTTTATATATTTTTTTATTTTGGGTTAGTTTTGGTTAGTTTCTGTTTGTTGAGCCCCCGTAGCGAGCGAAGCGAGCGGAGTGCCATGCATGAAGTATTTAAATAATTGAAGACTGATTTGTTGATTCTATGTAACAGTCACGACATCCGACTAAATGCTACCGTGCATGTCACATATGAAAAACGTTCGGCATTGCCGAATGGACATCTTGCTTGTTACATCAGAATATGCTCCCAGGACATCTGTTTCCCCCTAATTAACTATTCAAGAACCATGTCAATCTACATCTTCGCACGCACACCGCTCGTCGAGCACCATAGGATCTCCCTTTAGTGTAGAGACACTTTAGCGCAGCTTATTCACTACCAGCTAGTCATATCTATCGAAATCGGAAAGTTGGAGCGTCGGACACTGCGCCCAACTGGGAGTGCCCTGAGCGGTATAGTTCCAGAGTTGAATTTAAAATGAATTTTCGCTTCAAAATCCACTACAAATTCGTCCGAAGCCTCGGTTATCGCCCTAAAAAGTCTGGATATTTCGGATTTTTATACAATTTTGCCTTTTAAAATCGTTTTTAAACGAATTTTAGACGACAAAAAGCATATTTTAAATTAAACGAACTGTCAAAAGTATTATTCAGATGCCCAGACGTTTAAAACAGAGTCATGATCCTCTTCTAAAATCTGCAAAATTTGGTTATTGACTTTCCCAAATCAAAGGATGCCGCCGCAAGATGACTAGCTAGTAGTGAATAAGCTGTGCTTATAGCGCATCATTTTCTAATGAATTTTGCTAACGAAACTACAGTAATCGTCTGGCAACAGTGTGCCTTCTTAAAAATCTCTGTTTCGGCTATTGTGACATTTGACAGTAAAAGGGAGGATGGATATTTACAAGTAAAATTTAATTTTGTTTAATGGAGCTATGAGTCGCTTTAAATTAGGACCGGAACAAAACGGAGGCCTCTCGTTCGAGGCAAATGACTCCTAGTTAATATTTTCACCCGAAAATTGATTTTCAACAAACCAAATAATATAAATAACAACACAGTTCGGCAAGTCGCTGCTGAAATTTTACAGTATGTAAAAAAAGTTAGGTATTTGTCTAGGGTCAAAGTGTATTTAATATATCCTGCCACCAATCACGAAACTGCCTCCCCGCTAAAAATCAAGTAGACGTCGTTCTGTTGCCCGTTGTCGCGGCATGAAGGCGAATAAAATATACACAGTATACTTATTCCGGACTTGCCTGTGTAAATAAAATAGTAAATAATAGAAGACAGTAGAATTAAGGAAAATAACAAAATTAAGTATTCAAGTAGGAAATTTAAATATGTAAATTCACTATAGGAAACTAGACAGAAAATAAATTTGGATTATTGGGAAAAAAATGTGGCAACATCTAAATATGCGAGAACATTTTTTGCCCGCATTTTTGTCATATAGGTTCTTTCTTTGGCCAACAGTAGAGCGGACGGCGACTATTCGACCAACCGGTTCAAACGAGTTAATTTTAACAATAATTAAAAAACCTATTCATGCGGCGCAGCGTCCCCGCAGATCATAAGCAGATAAATAAAGTCAGTATTGAGTAAATGCGGAATAAATACAAATCTATATACAGGGTACAGTACAAGACATGCGGCTGTATCCTGCGCTGAGAGAGCTGGGGTAAATATTGAAGTTATCAGGAAGGCAACGGGCTGGTCGGATAAGTCAAACGTTTTTTGTACATTTTACAAAAGGCCAATCCTTTCCCTACCTGATACCTTTGCCAATGCAATTTTAAATAGAGGTGATCTGAAGTCTTAAAAATGGATATGATTTGTATAAGAATATAGGCTTAGGTTTTCGTTATGTTTATTAATGTCTTATTTCGCAAAATATTGACTACTCAGAAGAATTTTTTGAGGTATTCATTTAACAAGTTGTTAAATTCCTTAGATCCAGGTTGAACCGCATACTTAGGTCTCTAAACATCTCTACAGGGTGTTTTGTAATATAAGACGAGACTGCGAAATATAATTTGAAGATCACTCGGCTTACCGGTAAGGAAGGTTGATCAAAATCATATGAGCAGTCTCGTCGAAATATTACAAAGTCCCCCTCCCATATTTCGTAGTAACTAATATTCCCACCCTATGCTGTCAACCTGATCTCGTAATTTCAACTACTGAGTCAGAATTTATGACGGGCGCATAGGCAGGTGGAGAGGAGGTGTTTTCTTTTTCAGCTTTTCAACGTCGTACCAAATCGTGCAGCAGGCTGCAACTATAGGGTGTTTTGTAATATTTCGACGAGACTGCTCATATAATTTTGATCAACCTTTCTTACAGATAAGCCGATTGATCTTCAAATTATATTTTAAATCATATATTAGCATTTTGTTTGACAAATAAAAATCTGTTTGATACATGACTGTATTAATAATAGATAATAGATACGCAAGGTATATCCGAAATAAAGCAAAATTTAATTATCATGTATGTAAAGTTCGTCGCATTGTGGAAAATACTTTGGGAACACTAGGACACTAATGTATTTAAGACTGTTACAAGTCAAAGTTAAAAGAGCAAACTTGTGAAAACGAAATGCATATTACACAACTTTTTACGGGAAAAATATGTTTACCCACAAGTCCTTCCAATAATGATATGCCAGTACAAGGATTTAATTACTTGCCAGTTGACGTAAGGAGGGCGTTAAACCTAGCTTTTACGTAAAAAATGTATCACCTATTTCAGTAATGTAAAAACCTATCTACTCATAATATGACCTATTTAAAAAAAATAGTTCATCATCTACCTGATTGCGTTCTCATACCCTTTACAATTTCATTCCGTACTCTATTTTTGATACGCACAATCTTATAGTCAGGGTGTGATAAATCATATAAACGATACTGTTTCCTTCATTCTTCAATCAAGCTATCAATTTTTCTGTTATATCTGTCATCGCCTGAATATATTCTTCGCTTAATGCTTATCTAGACGCAGCAATTTTTGTTATGTTTTCTAGATATCGGCATCATCGGCTTGATGAAACCGATATAGATCGAAATATGAAAACTGAGGACGTACTAGATTTATTACATGTTAGCGTTAGATGCTCAATTTGATAATACTACGATAATATATAATTATCTAATAGAAGAATATATTTTAGATAATCAAAGTACCAAATCGCAATGCTGTGAAGGAGCTACCGCACAAGCATAAATTAGGACACATTCGGAGTTATAATAAAGTTAACATATAAGGCACATAAAGATATTAATGTCGGTATCTCCGAATCTTTCCAGCAACCTGGCGTGCAGGCTTGATATTTATAATCGAAACATTCTGGGCGAGAAACACATTTATTGAATTAAACTCGCGAAGAATAAGAAAGCGACTAAAAGATAAGAAAAAGGGAAGAGTGGCAATTTATGAAGTCAGACACCTTCAAATGAATATTTATTAAAGACATTTATCATCTGACAAAAATTAACTTTTTACCATAAATCTTAGTTAAAATGAGAGTACATCGTATTTTTATTATTCGTATTATGGATGGCATGACAGTTAATTCTAATTATACTTGATTTATAAATGTTCTTATTAGCTCTCTCTAATAATATATATTTCATAAAGGTAATAGTTTTTATTGGCATAATAGCTTATGGATGCAGTGGAAAAAAACAATGACTTCTGTTAATATAAACACGTTAGTGTGCAACATTTGGTGGCACATTATTTGTATAGGATATTCGAGAAGAGAGTTAGCAAAACTAAATAAATAAATAAAAAATTCACTAAATCTCATGATTTTCTAACAATTATAATCTAATAATAAATGTTAATATTATATATTGAGGTTTTAATGAAAATCTAAGTTCGGGCTTTTAGGTTGATTTATTTCAGCAGACATACTGAAAGTAGAACAGATTACGCTTTGATGGAGCTTACGGTGTGTATTCAGATTAAGTAGGTCTTTCTATGCGACATAAAGTTAGCTGTCTAATTTTGGTCTATGCATTAGGTATTATATTTTTTTTACTCCAATACTTTCATTTATTTATTAGACATTTACTACCAGTATCAGTATGATACTGACGTTTCATGACTAAACTGGGTTATAGCCAATTCAAATTCAACATCACAGTGATATTCGGTCAATATCAAAGACAGCCATGATCATGACAGATTTATAAGTTATCAATTTTGACAGTT
>JAEQML010082422.1:0-10822 GCA_016904865.1 Pissodes strobi
TTTTCATTATATTGTTAATGAAGGGAAGCTGTTAACACTAACTTTATGTATATTTTTTGTATACTAAATAAAAATAAAAGAATATTTAAATTCTGAATTATCAAGCTTTCCTTTTTGAGTTAAAAAAAGAAAAAAATAAGTGGAGAATAAACTTTATGAATGAATATAATTATACTAAATATAGTATCCTCACTAGATTATGTGCTATAAGGTAACATTTGCGCCGTATGTTTAATTTTTAAGATGCTCATACATGATGTAAAACGTAATGAATATCCATTCAAATTTAAAATAAGCCACATTATAGTGTTCTTATTAGAAAACTTAATTTAAATAAATATTGGACATAATTTAATATCATATGACACACATTTTACTATTGTTATTTTATATGATCCACAACTTAAAAGGATCATTCTCAATTTTTCATAAATAATTTTATTCAAAAGACCTTTACATATGAAGTTAATATACCAAAAATCATATTTTTCTGAGAAGTCTAAATCTGTGAAAACAAATAAGAAAGTGCCGCTGGAACATTACAAAGGTGTGACGTCATAGGATATGAAGGTTGCGTTGGGATATAATATTTATCTATGAGAGTGACAGAAACGTCAGCATTCTCGCGGAAGGTGGCGCGGGTCGGGGCCTAGCAACAGAACGTGATCCTTATTACCTCACATCCTCGATCGAGACGCCCTTCGAATTCTGCATATTTAAACTCTTATATTTCAAGAACCGCTTTACGGATTGATTTAAAATTTTGAATATGGCTGACTTTTATGAAGTATTTTGGATAGGTAATAGAAATTTGATCGTTTTTTTAAATGAGCCTATTGACTCTGGCTCACATTTAATATACGCCATACAACAGTGCCTCTCATAGAAAACTTTGTTTTACTCTTGTCATATTTAGGTACTTGCAACCCTCTTCTCGGGCTAGAGCACGTGATAGGATAAGATCATATTTACGCAAACCTGATTTTTCCCCACGCCTCCCAAAAATTGTCAAACGCCAAGTCAGGATATACTTATCGTCATGATTAATAGAGCTTTTATTGCCCATATTTAATTAAAATTGGTCAAACATCTATCATCTAAATAGAAAGAAGGTTTCCTTTTCTTAACTAGAAAAATCGTAATTAGTTTTATTAAATCTTTAGGGGTAAATTATACGGGGCATAGACAAATTACACGAGCTCAGGAAGCTAACGGAATCAAGGAAAATAGTCATAGAATTAGATTTAGATGGAGTAAAGTGAAACGAGACTACCTTTTTAGAATTTAAAACTAAAAGATCTATCTATTGGGATTTAGCAAATAAAATTAGCCTCCTTTATAAGGGATGCAATTTTCACTACAGTGTTCTGAGGAAGAGGAGATGCATACTTTCATTAAAAATACTTAACTTTCAACATGAAGGTTATGCATTTGTCTATGCGTTAATATGTGTCACCATTTATTTTTAAAATGAAGCCGATTAGAACGTATCCTTATAAAAACTTTAAAGCTTGAAATTTGCCATGGAATCTCTTATTAAAATATTTTACGTCACAATCTAAATGCCCATTATATAACATATCATTTCTTCCGGAACGGTCTAGCAAATACGACGTCTACCCTTTTGTCGAAACGCATTGCTATGAACATCTTTCCCGATATCGAACGAAAAGCAGGTAACTGGAAACGCATTATTAACAACTTGTTGGAATAAGATCGAGTGACAGCGCGTTGAAAAATAGGGAACAAGACTCTGCAAAAGTATGTATGGCATTTTGTTGTAAAGCCCACCGGAAACGAAAATGACGGGAACTAAACTAAGGATTTTTGCTTGCTTTTCATGTTTAACGCTTCTGCACCACGAGAATCAGTTTGTTTACTTAAATCTTTTCGGGGGCTTTTCAATGGTTTAATATTCAAAGGAAACTTTTGGTTTTATGCGATTTGAGTGAAAATAAACATTAAGGAAGTGACAAAAGGAAATTCTCGGTAGGGAAAATTATTTAAGTGTATTCCATTGGAATTATTTTAACTAAACTTTGTGAATACTTATGATAACTTTGCGAAGTCCAACTAAGTAAAAGTAGAAAATAATAGTAAATTATTTTATATGGAGGAAAAGTAATACTTTTCATGGCGCGCTCGTGTTTAACAGCCGAACGGAGTGAGGCTGGTAATAGAGAGCAAGCCATGAAAAGTAACCTTTCCTCCAAATAAAATATGCTGTTTTTTCTTCAAATGTCGATAAATTAATGCAAAAAGTATCTTTTTAATAGTAATAATAATTATTATTAAAGATAAATGGGTTCGCAAGGCGGCTTAGACCGGTGCGGTGTCGGTGAATAGGCTCAGGTTGTTGCTATAGTAATGTAACATAAAGCTGTCAGTGGACACTGTCAACAATAATTATATTTTTAAAATTGCGTCTTCGATTGCGTTTTAATTCCGTATTGATAAGCAGTTATTGAGTAAGTTCGATTAAATAATAACCAATTTGTTCCTAAATTAGTGATTTTTAGAAATGCAGTCATACATTGAGTGATAAATACAAATTTTAGTTTAATAACTCTTGAGTTGTGACGCTTATTTTGATGTTTGTTTGTATTGTATCTATGTTGCTATGATAACACTTTTACCTCCGCCGGCGGAAAAGTGAAAAGTAAAGCTCCGGCGGAGGAAAAACGAAACTTCACTGCCGCCTACACAGTCGAGTAATGACGGATTTACTGACGTTTGAAGAAAGGCCCAGCTTGTATTGCGTATCCAAGAACTAGAAGCAATTATTGAGGCGAAAAATGCCGAAGTAACAAAAATCAGAAGACACACGCTAGACTTTGAAGATGAGGTTTTTGCCGCAGACCAATCTACCCAAAAAACCTTAAATGATCAGCTGAGCAGAATTGAACAATTAGAAAAAGAGTTGCAACTCGCAAACGACAAACTAACCATTGAAGGGAAAGAAAAGGACAAACTAGCACAAAAAAAACGAAAAATATGAAAAGGATTTGATAAAATTAAAGAATAATTTAAAGATAAGGACCAATAGCACAACTAAAGAAAATAACGATAAGGTTGAGAAAATGTTAAAAGAGCAATCAAAGGGAAAAAATATTACAACAAAAAGTGACAGAAGAAGAAATAAAACTGCAGGAATACAAGAGGGAGACTGAGAAAACTTATAACAAGGAACTAGCAACTCTTAGACATAAAAATGAAAGGGCAAGAAGGGAAATCGAACTACAAATTGAACAGATTATTAAATACCAAAACGAAATTGAGGACTACAAATCTGCAAATGTAAATTTAATGGCAGTTATTAAGACTTTAGAAAAAGACGTAAACGATGGCAGCATTGAGATTGAAAGGCTTCAAGATCTATTAAATACTCATAAGGAGGATTTCAGTAAAAATGTGGGGAATAGGAACGAACAACTTTATTTAGAGCAATCAATGGATATAGTGGAAAAGGGAAAAACTTGCGATAACGGAAAAATTCTTTTATTAACGGATGAATATGGACGTCATCTTGGCGAGTATTTTTCAGTGAAATGCCCTGGTATGAAATGTCAAACTATCATTAAACCAGAAGCAGGTTTTTCTTCCATTATACAAGATATCATAGCTCTTACTAAGGAGTTCACTTTAAAGGATTATGTTGTAATTATGGCTGGTTCCAATGATTTTAAAAGGTCACAATTTCCATATTTTCGAGAAATTAATGAGAAAATAAAATATTGTACACATACGAACATAATATTTACCTCTATTCCTTACGCTAAATATAGACTTAATGGTTTTCAAAAAAAAGTTAATGAGTTTAATTACAGACTTGAGCAATATATACAAAAATTAAATTATTATAGCGAAGGAGAAATAACTTTTTGCAATATAAATAATGAATTTGGACATAGAATTAGAAAGATGGATATTGTTACTGAAATTAGGATGGTTTTTTCTAGACGTAAAAGAGTATGCAGGTCAAATCTTATTCATATAAACCCTACTCCAATGTTAAATTATAATGTATCAAACATAGTTGCTCAAAGCAGTAGCGAGCAACAGGTGGAAACACCAAACTTAAATATTGAGCCGGTATTAGAAATAGAGCCTAGAAGTAATAGTTGCTCAAGCAGTAGCGAGCAACAGGTGGAAACACCAAACTTAAATATTGAGCCGGTATTAGAAATAGAGCCTAGAAGTAATAGTTTTTTAGAAATAAGTGTAAGCGAAATCCCAGTGTCATAAATAGATCTAATGTTTTTATTTTATATCTTAATTCCTCTAGTTTAACTGCTCATTTTGACGAAATTTATGATTTAACCATTAAAAAAAGTCCCGTGGCCGTTGCCTTGTCTGAGACGTGTTTAACGGAAAATATTCTAGATCAAGAAGTGAGTATTCCTGGATATAGTATTTATAGGGTGGATAGTGACAGCAGAAAGACTGGGGGGTCTTTAATTTATGTTAGGGATGAGGTGCGGATATTGAATTTTTTTCAGGTTAGTCAACAAAAAAGGTTTTGGATTGTAGGAACTGAAATGATGTATAATAATAAAAAATATTTTCTTGTTTCTCTCTATAGATCACCAAGTTCATCTAAGATTGATTTCGAAAGGTTTTTTTTGTCTTGGTGTGAAGAAAAAATTATAGATGATAATTCACTAATACTCATAGTTGGAGATTTTAATATTGATTTTAAAACTCATGAAGCAGATAATCTGAAAAATATTTTAATTGATGTTGGTTTAGAAAATATTGTTTATGAGACAACTCGATCTGGTAGAGATAAGGACTCAACTATAGATCTTGTATTAACAAACCATAAGAATACCTTTAAAGCTAGAGTTTGCCTAATACCGAAAATCACAGATCATTACATAATAGAAGTGATACACACAAGTAATCCAAGAAAACCAAAAATGTTACAAAGTAGAGGCAAGATTGATTTTGCGGGACTTAATGGTTTGTTGCAAAATTGCAATTTTCAGTACCAACATGCTAATATTAATAATAAGTACAATGATTTTATTGGAATAATACTAAACTCTCTGGACATTATTGCTCCCTTGAAACGAGTTAAAATTTATCCTAAATATAAGTTGTGGTGGAATAATACTATTCAAATAGCTACAAGGGCAAGAGATTTCAGCTACAAAAGATATAAAATGAACAAAACTATAGAAAACCTGAATGAATATAAATTAAAAAGAAATACTGCAGTCAATGTAATAAGGACCGAAAAAAGAAAGTATTTCGAACAGACAATTTATGAAAACAGACAAAATCCAAAAGAAATGTGGAAAACGCTGCAGGAATTTGTGCCGCAAAATAAGCTGATACCAAATTTGGAAGAAGTAGAAATAGATGGAATACTTGTAGATAAAGACAATGACCTTCCTAACAGATTAAATTCCTTTTTCATAGAGAGTGTAAATGAGATTCTGGCAGATATAAACAAAACTAATATTGATGAGTACCTACCTCCTATACATAACTTGAGCACCACATTTACGGAATTCCATCTAATAACCTATGATGAATTAAAAAAAATTCTATTTAATATGACTAATAAGACAAGTCCAGATGAGATTAATATTAGCCTGCTTAAGAACACATTTGAGACCATAAAACATCCACTATTGAATCTGGTAAACTACTCACTAGAAACCGGACAGATTCCCGACCCACTTAAAGTTTCAACAATAATTCCAATTCCAAAAATAAATAAATCAAAGTTAGCTAACGATCTAAGACCCATAAACATACTGTGTGCTGTAGACAAGATCTTGGAGAAAGTAGTTCATTCCCAACTGATTAAATACATTAATGACAACCACTTAATCAGCGATTTTCAATCAGGATTTAGGGAAAAGTTTAATTGTGAAACTGCTGTCCAGGGTGTGCTAGGGGACTGGAAACTAAATATAGATAGAAATTTGGCTACTAGTACTATATTTTTAGATCTAAGAAGGGCTTTTGAAACTGTAAATCGACAACGTTTAGTTAAGAAATTAAAAAATATAGGTTTGGAAGGGAGTGTATTAAAGTGGTTTGTTAATTACTTGAGAGATAGAAAACAGGTACTGAAAATTAATGATGTTTTATCTGATCCCATAGCAAATGAATCTGGTGTCCCACAAGGTAGTGTCTTGGGTCCTTTGCTATTTATTTTATATATAAATGACTTAATTTATTATGTCAAAGGTTGCACTATTTACCTTTTTGCAGATGATGCCCTTTTTTATTTTACAACATCGGACATACTTGTAATCCAAATAATATTAAATCAAATCCTGAAATCGGTATACAACTGGTGTTGTTTAAATGATTTACGGGTCAATGTTACAAAAACTAAGTACATGATTATAGCAAGACAATCATTTCGTAGAGAACTGCCAACAGATTTAAACATAAAAATTGGTGAAAATACTATTGAACAAGTTTCTAAAGTAAAGTATTTAGGGATATGGATAGATTGTGACTTAAACTTTAAACCACATGCACTAGAAGTTATAAAGAAAATTTCATATAAAGTTCATTATCTATCGAGATGTTCATCTTATCTGAGTTCTTGGACTAAAAAAACCATATATAATGTTCTAATACTACCACACTTTAATTATTGTTCCAGCATTTTATTTTTATTGAAGCAAAATGAATTGTATAGGCTTCAAAAATTACAAAATAGAGCAATGCGTGTAATACTCGGAAAACCGAGATTAACACCTATAAAAGAAATGTTGCAAACTCTGAACTGGTTACCAGTTAAAGAGCATCTGCTATTTAATACACTCACATTCATTCATAAAATTAGGGTTGGACAAGCACCACAATATCTATTAAGCAAAGTCTCATACAATGTCAACATTCACAATCACAATACACGAAATAGAGCAAACTTCCACATACCAAGAGTTACCCAAGAACGTGCTCAAAATTCATTGTTTTTTGATGGTTTAAACAAATATAATATGCTACCAGTTGAAATTAGGGCTATTGAAAATGTTAATTCCTTTAAAGTAACTCTTAAGAGGCACTTGCTGACAAACATTGCTTGATTGTAATTATTTTTTAAGGTAGGGAATTTGTGAATTAGGTAGTAAGATTGTTACCACAAATTAAATGATAGTTAGTTTATAAGAATGTATTAGTTTGTGACTAAATAAAGGACTTATATATATAAAAAAGAATATAACATCCTGTGCCTTATATTACTATGTGAACTACCAAATATAATATCAAAATATTATTGCTTTGTATTGTATCAAAAAGCCTAAGTATGGTTAAGATTTTTTTTTAATAAGACACGCTAGGTAGATAGTTTATTTGTATTCTTCACCACAATTATCACTCATATTCCAGTTTTCCCCCTCTCTCCGTCAAGAAAAATCAAACAGATAGGCAGTTAAAATAGCCCAAAACTGCAAAAAACAATAAATAATAAAATTACAACAGCTGTTAATGATGTTTTTATTTTGTTGTTTTTAAACGTTTGTTCTTTTTTAGTGACTATTTTTTAATATTTTTGCTTTCTTTCTATCTCTGTCTGTCTGGTTTCTCATATCGGTTAGGTATATAACGCTAAAGGGGTGAAGTGCTTGGAGGTGGAGCTTGTGTTCTAGCCTATAGCTAAACCATCTACTGCCTATATTTTCTTCAACCCATAGTAACGTCAAATAAACTAAGTATAATACATAATTTATCTCCATCAATACCTAAAAAAAAATTTAAACCATATTATCCATAATAAGTATTCAATACATTATTCCTAGGGAATGGTGGTTTTCCGTAATTTTCAGAGATAGATGTCATATCTTGTAATATTAGTGTGTATCAAATATTAACAAAGAGCAATATATTTAACAATTGTATGACATATAGGGTTTTGACCTAAAGAGAAAAAGTTGACCATAGTTTTGATTTATTCTGTGTAATTGAGATGAAGTACGTGTCCGTCAAAAATTACATATTTTTCTTTTTAACTCCTTGTCATATCTCGCAAGAATCGGTTAAAACCTTAAGGAGATATACCGAAGACTGCGCATTTTTTTGAGAAAAAAGTAATTCAATAGGGTCCACTTGTTAACCATTATGTTTAATGAAAACTAGATAGAGAAAATCCACCAGTTCCAACTAAAGACAATTTAAATAAAATGTAATTCTTTACTGTGATTTGTAAGATCAAAAATGTCAATAGGCAAATAACTAGAATTGCATCCATAAATAGACAAACGTTTTCATCAAACACGATTTTCTCGTTTTCATTTCCTTGCAAAGACAACATCAAATCCTTTTTGACTTCAATAGAGAGAAACCGACCGGGCGGAAAAAGTAAGTGGCTTAAAAGTACTTATAAAATAAAACGCTTTACGTTGTACAAGAAATATTAAATATAGCAAGAATTGTTGTGTATTTGAAACTTAGTTTAACCACACTTATAAAATACTTCATCCTAAGTGTCAAATATCAACATTTCAAAAATGTCACCTGGATTTTGGTAATTTGATTAAAATAAGTAATATATTTTAGCTCACCCTATATATCCAAACATATTTTTATTTTGTATCTGTGCAATTTTTCTATCTGAAGTTTTTATAAGCTCTATATATAAAGTACCATATAGCCAGTTTCTATAAAAGTGTATATTATACCTATTTGAAACCTATTACTAATATATAATAAATTGCGTTCATTATTAACGAATGCCAACCTAACCTTTGCATTCAAAATTTTAAGCACCTGTACATTCATGATAAATTTTAACTTAATTTAGTAATAATTTGTATGCCATTTCAGGATATGAAATATAATTAGTAGGAATGTTTGGCTTTAAAACCACACGTTGCTCTCTGCAATATATTATGTTGTGCTTTGTTTCACGTACTTTAATTAAAGAGCCGAAGACATAGGGAAAGTTGAAACACGTGCCACAGTTTTATTAATGCAAAAGACAGCAAGATATTGCGACTGCATCTAAATGTATGTTTCGGCCGCCAAATGGTTGCTAAATTATTATATATTTATCCATATTCAAATATAGAAAAAAAACCCTATCTTCGTATGTCACCACTAAACTGGACTACAGAATTAGGAAAATTGGTGGGCAGCAGTTTTCGGTTTCAATTTCACCACTGCCACCAAACGCCAATCGTTACCTGTAAAAATTAACATTTTCTGGAGAAAATGGCTTATAATGGGATTTTTTTGACCCAACATCGAAAAATTTTACATCAAAACGTCGCGTCGTTTCTACTGCAACTCTATGTCTATAATCGAAATTTTTCCACTATCTTTTGCAAATAATAAACTGCGTTAAAATTATAAGATAATTATAGTAATTTTACCCAAAGTAATTCCACTTTTTGATGTGAAATTTCGTGACACGCTGCATGCTGCAAATTATATCAGAGTGGAGAGTAAGCTGGTGAACATGTTGCGAACGCGAACGCGCACCTTAGATACACTTAAATACAAAATATTTTCTCCAGAAGGGCTTGTGGTACAGATATGAGATATGGCACATTTTTAGGCAAAACCTAGAGGCCACGGAACGATATCTGTTTTTGTTGATACGATTTCCGAGCAATTACCTCACAGGTGTGATTTTTCAAAATTTTGCCTTGATATACGACAATTGTCGAAATAAATGATGAAATTTTCTGGACGCGATTCTTCGGACGGTGTTCCGAACGCCATTGAAATCGACGAAATCAAAAAATGGCCAGTATTTTTCTCGTATAGGTTTATTTTTTAAAAATGGCTCACTTTGGATCTTTCTCCACAGTTCGAGAGGGAATTTAGAGAAGAAAAACTCTCTAGAAGCCTCTCTCTTTCAGAAATGTTGAGAAAATGGATTTTTGAAGGAAAATTAAAAAACACTAATTTCTAGGTGAAAAAAATTAAATTAGTTATTTTTTTTTTCGAAAAAATATTTTTTTCGTCATATTATTTTTTCATAGATATCCGCGATTAGTAATCCATGAACAAAACGTACCTGCAATTAATAACAACCAATGAAGGTTATATTGCTAACAGAAGGTAGTATGCAACCCGGTGAGATTCTTTACAGACCTACGCTTCTAATTGTCAGTTAACTTCACTTTAGAGTACTGTTTACTGTTCACGCATCGTTCCTCAGATGATATTGGCGTTATTAATACAAATATGTATGTTTTTAATTTGTTTTAATTCTCTTTTTTCATTCATTCATTTTAATTTTTAT
Source organism: Pissodes strobi (assembly GCA_016904865.1). Lineage (NCBI taxonomy): Eukaryota > Metazoa > Arthropoda > Insecta > Coleoptera > Curculionidae > Pissodes > Pissodes strobi. The sequence goes on from JAEQML010082422.1 coordinate 10,223, forward strand.
TTATTTTTTTTTGAAATCACTTATTCGGCTTAAGTTAGTTTTTTATATTCTAGAGAAATATTTTATGTTGTGTTGTGTGTTAGAATATTGGAAACTTTATTTTTAATAGAAATAAAAAATTGTAAAATTTAATAAACAGTTTCATTTACTAATATACTCCAAAGCAAAATAAATAGGTAATAAAAGAAAATAAAGATAAAAATAAAAAAAGAATAAAAAAAATTAAAATATTCATATTAATAACGCCAATGTTATCTGAACAACGATAAGATAAATTTATGATCGTATTTAAAAAAAAGAAAGTTGATTAAGATCCCTTGAAGACGAAAGGTCGGATTCCAAACTGGATACCATCATTAGATAGAGCGGAAAAAGTGGAGATGCAAAGGTGCATTTCAATTTAAAATCCGTTTTTAAATAAGCTTAGGCACAAATGCGCAATTTTGTCCTAATTTAACCAACACTGTATCTCTTACTTTCAGAGCCATCCTGTACACGGTGATCATTTATAATGTCTCCACCCCTCTTAACTTTTTTGTCTTTCGCATTAGACAAAAATGTTAAATACAAAAGTTGTGCAGAATAATGTAAGCTACTTGC
>JAEQML010082423.1:0-10821 GCA_016904865.1 Pissodes strobi
GCAATTATTTATTGAATTAAGCCTAAGTGCATGATACTAAAATGGTCGCCCAACTGGTGTAAACTTGCAAAGCATTTGAAGCACATAGCGAGAGTATGATAGAGAAAATATAAAACACAATTTTGATTTACTAATAGGAATATAATAAGTGATAGAAAATTTATAGAGGGCGTGATTTCGCGTCATGAAATATGAAAAAAGTTCCTATGAACATATGTCTGGAAATGCATAGCATTCAAGATTATCATTCAAGGTGTTAAAGGTGAATGTCCAAAGTCAACTTATTTTTAATTTCTTAGGAACTGTTAACACATAAGATATACTATAGAACATATTTTGAAAATGGCCGCTTTCCATTTTCGTACACCTTCTCGCTCGACAGATCATTGACCGATTCGAGGCTTATTTCTTACTTGCGATTCTATTTCTTAAGTCTTCTATACTTTCTTTTGTGACTGGCAAAAACCATTGCCATAATCTGTCCCCATAAATAAAAGTCTTAACTGATTTAAATCCTGGGGTGAGGTGGCCAGTGATCTAGTCTAATTCTTCCAATCCACTTTTTATCAAAAGTGTTATTAAGGTATGTTCTAACAGGCAGACTTAAATGAGCAGAAACTCTATCTGGCCCTAAAATTATTTGATTACGTACATTTAGAGGCATTTCTTCTAGCGCTATACAGGGTGTACATTTAGTCTGGAAACGGTCCAATATCTCAGATAGTTTTGATTCGACTGGTATGAAATTTAGTATACCAGGGTAAATGATCATTCTGAATTTGTTGGTAATAAAGGCGACGTTGCAAGATGTTTAATTTCATAAGAAATCAAAGCATACTGTGCAATTTCAAATGATTATACTATTTTTTTACTACATTTTCGCATTCTCTTTAAAATTCTACACATTTTTTATGTAGCATACCCTATACCTAAATTTGACGTATAAGAACATATTGAAGTCAGAAAATTGCCATTTTTGAAAATTAATGGAAATTATGTTTTAATGGGTAACAAATGAAACACCAGTTGATTTTTGATATTATAAGGTCATAAAACTGTCATTTCAGCCAGCAATAATCAAACATGAAAGAATTACAATTCATATGAAAACAGGATATGGCGATAGAGAGAGAAAAAGGGAAAATTTTTTCAACATTTTATTGGAACTCCTACAACAGAAAAATAAAAATAACAGTAATTTTGGAAATAACTAGAATAATAAAAATTATTTTACTAAATGTTCAAATTGTTTACCCTGTATAGCTTGGCAGTGCGCTAATTGCAAATAAAACAATTGAATTGTATTGTGAATCATTTGAGGTGTAATTAATTGAAATTCGTTCAATATTCGACGCTGCAAAGCGGCTAAATTTCTTGGTTTTGTGGCACACACTTTGTTCTACAAATGATCCCATAAGAAGTAGTCATTTGGGGCCAAATCAGGTGATCTAGGTGGCCACTCGATTGTGTCTCCTCTACCGATCCATCTACTTGGAAAAGCGTTGTTTAGACCAAAATGGGGAGGAGCTCCATCTTGTTGGAAGAATGTTCTTGCATAATTTGAACCCATTCGCAGGAACAATTTGCGTTTCCAAGAGCTCAAGGGAAACTTGTGATATTAAGTTTCCATCAATAAAAAATGGACCGAATTTATGAGTGCCCACAAGCTTGGCCCACACATTCAATTTTTCAGGCCGCTATGTATGATCTTCTCTCATCCAATTGGGATTTTCAGCAGCCCAAAATATGCAGTTATGTCTATTAACTTTTCCATTTAACATAAATGTTGCTTCATCGAAAAACACTATGAAGTTGAAAAATTGGTTATTCTGGTCATATTTAGACATCATAATGTCACAAAACTCCATTCTTCGCTCATAATCATCTTCTGATAACTCTTGAACTAGATGTATTTTGAATGGGTGATATTTATGTTTCAGTAAAAGATTATGGACGTATTTGAAAGAGACGTCAGTTACTTGAGAAATTTTTCTTAATGAAGAGTCAGGCGTTTCTACAAAATATTGTAACATTTCTAAACTTTTCTCTTCATCAACTACTACTGGTCGTCCTGATCGTCGTCTATCTGTACAATTTCCAGTTTCTTCGAACCGTCTTAGAACAGTGGCTTTTGAAATTGGATTTCGGCTTGGAAAATCTTAATTAAAAAAGATTTTTAACCCCACAGACGTCGTTCTTTTTCGGCAGGATTACCCGACGTGCAAAATTGTTCGGGCAATCACGAACCTTGTGGCGCCCACACACTGTTCGCTATTTAATCACGTTTTCCTTCAGAATTGTCAGCCATTTTATATACATTAAATACCTACAACACTGACAGATTGTCAAAAATCTCGTCGTGAATACTGGTCCGCCCACCACACACGATGCACGATGACGTTCAAAACCGTCGGGAAAAATCAAGTCAAAACAGATTATTTGGAACGCCGGCAATCACGACGGTTTTCTGCCACACACCGACCGGGTTGCCCGAACAGTTTTCCACGTCGCGTAATCCTGCCGACAAAGAACGACGTCTGTGGGGGCCTTAAAAGACATTATTATGATTATTTCTGGCTAAAATGACAGTTTTATGACTTTACATAAAAAATGAACTGGTGTTTCATTTGTTAGCCATTAAAACATAATTTTCAATAATTTAAAAAAAATGGCAATTTTCTGACTTCAAGATCTTCTTATACGTCAAATTTAGGTATAGGGTATGCTACATAAAAAATGTGTAGAATTTTAAAGAGAATGCGAAAATGTAGTAAAAAATAGGATACTCATTTGACATTGCAAAGTATGCTTTGATTTCTCATGAAATTAAACATCTTGCAACGTCGCCATTATTACCAACAAATTCAGAATGTTGATTTACCCTGGTAAATTTCATACAAGTCAAATCAAAACTATCTGAGATATTGGACCATTTTCAGACTAAATACACACCCTGTATAGACAATTCTCTTTGTATCAGTTCAATCTTAAGGGTAAAAAGAAAGGACCAACTAAATAATTGTTACCGACAATAATACCCATTTCCATTTACCCATTTGAGGAGAATTGTTCTTGGTAATCTTGGTGGCAACATTGCACATAAGCCAGGTGGATTTTCGCAACCCCAGACATAGGTGTTATGGTAATTAATTATACCGTCTCGCCGAAATTCTGTAAATAGGATGGTTTTATTGACATTACTGTTCTTAATGACATGTTAATGATGCCATTGGCAAAATTGTAAACGGGATTGAAAATTTCTCGGATGTAGTGCTTGCACACCTTGTACATGATATGGGTATAAAAGTTGCTTGGATAACTTGTCATACGATTGGAGCGATTATTTATTTAATCAATTTGTGATGATTATATAGTATAGTAATACCAGGATTTTCTTCCAAGGCAAGTAAATCTGTAAATTAATAACGCTGCAATGTGCTGGTTTCTATTCTGACCTTCGTACTTATCCGAAAATACTGAAATCTTCTTGATAGTATCTGGCAATCTAGAGATCCAGTATACTTAAGGTGCGTACCGATACGCGCAAACTCTTAAACATGGGTTCGCGCGGCAGCCGAGCCGCGCTTAATTGATACCGCGTTGCCGCGCGAGTCAATTCAAATGTTGCCGCGCTCGGATACACCGCGTTGCGAACCAATCTCTGTCTGTTTTAGGAGTGCGGCAAAATTGCTTCAATTAGATCCTCGCGCGCAGTTGGGACAGTCTGTAGTTCGAATTCGCTCGAGCGGTAAAACGACGTTATTCTATTTTAATATTTCAACAAACCACCATGGCGAATAAAGTGTCGCGTTCTAATCCATTTATACAGTGTTAAATGTTTGCTATGGAACTGCAAATCTCCACATTACCACAACAAGTCGCTCCGGCAAGATGCATGACATTATGGAGACATACTGCAACACTCCTCAAAACTCAACGCTTTATCAATAACCGTCACCTCAGCCTCCAGTCCTATCTCCTCACCCTCATCACATCTCCTCAACCTACAAACCAATGTCTTCAACCACTTTCAGTATTATCATCATTACCACCAATCATCTCCTGAAACTGTTATCGACGGATATTTTCAGTCGGACGCTGAACTGATTGATTGAACACAATAAATTTCCTCCAAACTTCCGGAACTATTCTTGAAGTTGATATTGAAGTTTGAATACTCAAAAAAAGTATTACAGGCTAGTATAGGAATCTCCAGTCGACATAAACTTTAAAATATAGCTAATCTGACTGAAATTGCATCTTGAAATTGTGGGTTCACTTTCTTCACATGTGGCTCAATTAGTGGTTTTAAGAGCTCTACAAATGACATTCTTATCAAAAAAATTATTGTATCGTCAAGGGCTTCTCATGTCTTCCGTAAGTTTCACACCACCATACTGCATTCTATTAAAATACAATTTCTTCATCCACCATTGCACTTTTTTGGGTTTTTTTATGAGTAATGTGAAACGTCCATGGTTGTTACCTCGCGGAAGCCACAGCGGCAGACAAGCGGGTACGGACAGTGTAAACTTTGTAGTCTCGAGCCGTTGAGCCGCGAGCCAGCTGAGGAACATAACGAGAAATCTGGCGCCAATTTTTTCGTTTGTTGTGCTAGCACATATTGTAACTAAACGAGACGCTAAATCCCTAGTTACGATTCAACAGCCGGGGTATTATAATGGCTTTGCATGTCCCTCCGCTCGCTTCGCTCGCTACGGGGGGCTCAATCAACAAGAACTAACCAAGTGCTAACCAAAACTAACCCAAGGCTAACAGAAACTAACCCAAACTAACCCAAAATTAAGGAAAAAGGTAAATTAATAAAAAAAACATATCTTTAACAAAAAGGTAAACAAAATATCTGTCGCGACCGGTGGGAGTCGAACTCGCAGCGCAGGAATGACAGTCAAGCACCCTGCCTATTGCACCACCGAGGCGTTAGAGGAGTTTTGCTAGAACGTAAAGACATGGAACACGTATGACGGCCATAGGCTGGCTCGATGACTCGCCGCTCGAGACTACAAAGTTTACACTGTCCGTACCCGCTTGTCAGCGGCAGCCGGGAACTACAGATGGTCGTGCCTGAAATGGCTCGCGCGGCAAATTATCGGTTTTTGCTGCGGATAAACATGGCGCGCGCCGCAGGCGCTCGTAGTCGATACGCACCTTAACGCTGGCTGTTCACGTTTCGTGGCTACCTCGTTTTCCATTAACTTCTGACCACAGTATGCAAACCAAAACATAGGTGGAAATCAGTTGTAAAAATTAAAAAAATTGAAAATTGCTCCTGCTTATTTCTGTTTAATGACAGAAATGTAAAATTATGAATCATTGTTCTACATTAGCTTTACTGCATCGTTTGTGTCATCGTGTATATTACTGAATGTTTAAATGCTTCTTACTTAACATTCTGAACATAATTATGTATAGGATGAAGTATCAGGTGCTAAAGTCAACTGTTTTCGAGATATTGATATCTCAAAATTTACATTTACATGGTAAATATGACAGATTATAGAATCCAGATAATAAGAACAGGGCGTTAAACCTCGAGCTAAACGGATTATAATTATTGTCTACTTTTATTATTCTAATCTATGTTTTACGACAACCGGTCCAGTTTGTAATAAGTTCTGTAATTTATAAATTCTAAATTATGTTCAAAATTTGAAGCATAAATCAGAAATACAATTATAATATAATATAGGATGTTCTTGGTATATTGAAAATTAACTATAAAAACGATGACCATGGACGACTGGCTTGAAAGTGGTTAAAAACCCACTGATAACTACTCTTGAAAACTATGCTTGTCATAGGGTGTGTGAAAAGATGATATATACTATAAGTATACTTCTTACAAACCGTGTGAAAAGTTTACTTTTCACACAGCGTGTGAAAATATGTATTGCTTGATATCAACTCAATAAATGGCAAAATACAATGTAATGTATAATAGTTGCAGTTTTAGAAAAAGTATAGTGTGCAACACGTGAAAAATGTTTTCAACACGACTCTATTTGAACGGGTGGCAGACACCGATCTCCATATATGGATAAGCACAGACCGTCTGCATGCGTCAAAAAATCGTACCAATCAGGGGAAAAAATAGCATCTCTAGTAAATATGTCATATTTGATCCGATGGAAATCTACAAGCTGGTGAACCAAAAACGTTCTTGAATACAAGTTTGGTGCGGCATTTTTTAGCATAAGGTCTTAGTTCCGTTTTAAGATATCTGGAACTTTTGGAAAATAAAATTGCACTTTATCGATGAACTATCACGGCAAAATATAATTTGACAACAAGACGAAGCACCCCAATAAGATTCTGGCAGTAAGAGACAGATAATTATAATTATCAAGTGTAGCTCGGTAGATATGAAGCAATCAACTGGCCCGCGAACTCTCCACATCTAACGCCCATGGATACCCTCCTTTAGGGCTATTTGAAAAGTAAGGTATATAGATAAAGAAGTAACAATCTTAAAGAAATTCAGGGAAAAATTGTCGAAGAAATAAGGAATTTAAATGAAAATGAGAACGAAATAATTATAAATGCACTGGAACGCCGGAAAAAAAAGTTACGGGAAATGTGACACGGTAATCGGAGACATGCAGAGTACTTAATTTAAGCTGGATATTATACGTTTTATTTATTTCCTTGTTTACAGTTGACTATAAGCTGTAATTACCTAGTATGTTATTTTCAAATCTAGTAAATAGAATTTAAAAAGTATATATTATGGTTCATTTTGTAAAATATTAGCAAAAGATATAGATGAATCAGTAAATCAGACTTTGAACATCAGTGCTATGACATTTGAAAAATAAACCTTTATTTTCAGGTAGCCGCAGGAATCTAAATAGGTAGGCAATTATGTTGAAAAAATGTAGTATTTCGTAATTCCAAAACCTTCAGTATTCTGAAAACCGTTAAGTTTTGATTCATGATATATAATTCAAAAAATATGCAGAATTTAATAGAAAATTCAAAAGCATTAAAATATTTGGCATAGTACATTTAAAAAACCAAAGTTGGCATGTGTCTTGGCTTTTTTGAAAGTACATGTATACATTGAAACAAAATCATGTGTAAAATATTATGAAATCAAACAACTTTTGTTCGGAATTTCTAAAATATTAGAGATTTTCGTTTTCAACCTGAGAGGATTTATTTCGGTACTCTATAACGTTTCGTGCTAAAAACCTCCTCCTTTGAAAACAAGTACTTTCAACACTTGTGACATACTATTATCGTTTAGCGAGTTTAATCTTAATGTGAACTGAACCGAGAACTGAGTTTTCTGTACATGTTTTACATTGTCATGCACCTCTTCTCTATAAAGGTAAAATACAAAATTGTTATATGCCTGTTTTCAGGCTGTTTTACTGATTTTACGTTCAATTTAATAAATAATTTTTTTATGGTATCAGATTTTTTTCCATAAAAATATCCAAATTTTAATTCCAATGAATTTGTGTGGTAATTTGGGAATGGCTGAAAGTCATAATGTGTAGGAAAATTCTGTTTCTATATGAGAAAATCTGGAAAAAATATATTTTCTCTGGAAACTTAATGACAAAAGTGAGAAATAAGTCTTAAGCAAAAATCTTGCGGATTTATTATTTGGGAGAAATTGTGTCATTTCGAGGCTTTCTCATCGATGATACGAAAACCGAATGCGTAAATAGCAAAGTTCTTTTTCACACATATAAAATGTATATTTGATTTTATCAAGCAGATGTTCCAATTGCACGTTATTGAAAAACGCAGCAGAGGGCCCGGAGGGTCAATGGTCAGAGCGGTATTTGAACCCAATCGGTTAAAAGCCACCATGTGCCTTAATTCCGACCGAGTGTCGCTACCATCAGTCTTATATGACTTAATGGGCATTAAACAATTGTAATAAATGATAAATATTAGTGGAACTAAAAAGCTGCATTATAAAGGAAAACCCATTATAAATTCTTTGTTTGGTATTCTAGGATATTCGGCTAAAAATCAAACTAATTGCTGATAAAATTTATGACTAAATGTTATAGAAAGCATAAGCCTTATCGTACAGTCGTATTTATGAGAATTTTTAAGGATTCGTGGAATGACTAAAATTTGGATATTAAGCGAACGTAAATTTAAACCTTGTAAATTTGTCTCGGTACACCAATGATATTCAGGGGGTGAGAAGCATCATACATCATACAGATTTTTTCCGAAGTGTAATTTAGTCCAAGGAAGGCTCGGGTGAAACTTATATCATCAGCGCTGGAATATTTAAAAAGACACGCACTAGTAGATATCAGGCTAAACAAAACAAGATAATGAAGAATAATGAGGAAGCCTTGACATTTTATAGATGTTTAGAAATATAAAAAAAATACTTATAGCATAAGGGTTAGACAATAATTTTTTAAACCAATGGAGTGAAATAATTAGTCCTGTGAGATGGCCTCCTGGATCTCCTGATTTATCAATTTTAGATTTCTTTTTGTGTGTTTTTGTTATCTAGGAAATAAATCTACCGTATCTTATATGATAATATAGTGATTTACGGAACGTCAAAATGTGTCATTTTTGCCTCAGAGCTAATGGACAACAATTTCCAGAGTACCTTTAATCTTATTTGGTTTTAAGACAAAAATTTATTACTTAAGTAATGTCAAACCTATTTTGAAATAATTTGTAGCTTGTCACAATAATTATTGTAAGATTGTGTTTTAGCTTTGAATCATATTAAAAGCGTGATTTTAATATGATCTGTTATTCATATAAGTGCTTTAAAAGCTCATGTCATAAAGATTTGTGCAAAATGTTTACTTGTAGGTGCTTATTAATTTATTTGTTAATGTTGTTGAATTAAATGCTACTTTTTTGTTTGCCAATCCAAGATAAATTACTTGTATATTGTGATATCACATCTATATTATTTTAATCCTAAATTATTGAATTAAATTATTTTATAAGAATTCTCAGTTTATATCACGAAATAGTGAATCAAATAATACAAAAATGTAAATTAGACGATTAACTTGAAATATAAATAAAGGTTAGCATACATTTTTGAAAAAACTAAAATTGGGGAGCATACAAGTAATTAAACATATATAGTGTGCCATTAAAAAGCGCAGCTTTGTCTAATTACCTTCAGAAAGAAAATTTACCACGTCACAGGATTTTCCGAAAGAAAATTCCTAAAAATAAATGTTAATATTTTAAAATTATGAAAATTGAAAATGTTCAATTTCACCCTGCATTTCATCCAAGAGGATTATAATTATGGCTGGGGAATCAAAAAAAAAGAAAAACTACATCTCTGTCTCTACTCAGTAAAATATTAGGAAATCCAATTCCTGATGAAAAAAAAAATGAGACCCCATGATATCGGGATTAAGGTTTTTAAATCTCGGAATTCGCATCGAATAGCATCCATACTAAGTCTGTTTCAGAAATGTATAGAGTAATAATAATGGGGAATTCCGTCCAGTTTGGCTGAATTTCGTGGTCCTCCATAGGCCTTTGCATAGCTAATGAGGTTTTATTACTCTATATCTATTGAGGCAGGTAATAAAGACACAGATTATAAATACTTCTTCAATGAAGTTTTAAACATGTTGGTATTTGCCGTTGCGCCATAGTGTTAACAGCATTATAAAAATATTAATAAAATGGCGACTTTCACTCAAACGAAAAGATATTTAATAATTCTCCACTATCAGTGAGTGAAAAAGTTATTATTTTAAATGTACACGATTGCATAAAATACGGTTACCCTAGCTTTACTGTACAAGAAATTGATGAACGATGTGCCTGAACGACTGGAACTGTAAAGTCCACCGTTTTCAAATTGTTGCGTAAAAGTAACAGGTCAAGTGAAACCTCCCAAGATAATTCCAGGAAGACTAGCAAAAGTCCTTGAAAATTTCACTCTTTTTTTAAAAAAGAAATACCCACCCTAGATAAAATTTTGATGGAGCTTGGCCAAGATAATTGCCGGGTTTTCTGGTAAAATCAAACATAAAATTTAACATCTTAATACTCCCTCGGCCATTAGACTTGTGTCTCATGATGCTGCAAGCATACCTGTCCCCAAGTCTCAAGAAAAATACAAAATAGACTCGGAAACTGATGAACTAGACGATTTTAAACCAAATGTTTTCAGGAGGAAGACGATTACAAATGTTGTAGCAGCTCTGTTATATCTCAGGGAGAACTCTGCGATCTTATTCATGGTTTGGATCTTCTCAAATCAAAGGCACAGCTGCTGCAACGGAAAATGACTAGGTTTACTGTCACGATATTCCAGGATTAATGATCGAACTTGACCTTTCGTATGTGAACCTACCGAGAGGCGACTGTTTATTGATTCTTCGAAGGCAAGTTTAAGGACAGTTTTGTTGTTTAATAAAATTCAACAATCATCTCTTCCTGTGGGTCATGCTGTAAATATGATAGAAACATACCAGAACATGCGTATATTATTTCAAAGCATTAAGCACCAAGATCATAAATGGAATATTACCGCTCAGTTTAGTTTTATGAGGGTTTCACTTCTACCGTATATGAACTGCACACATGTTTTTTTGTAGGTTTTACCTCCTCTCGTGGTAAATTCTTGTTCAGTGTACAGATTAGTCTGAAATGCTATATGATAATATGATTGATAATGTTATCAATAATCAGTAAGCTAAACATATCGGGTGAACCAGAGTTAGAAAGATTTGTAATAAACTGGAGCAGTCCTATATTTTCAGCGAATAGCATTGGTACGTGAATATTGATTATTTTTTTCCCCACAAAATCTGTTTTTTAGTTTGTATT
>JAEQML010082426.1:0-10821 GCA_016904865.1 Pissodes strobi
AGGCATGATGTTAGACGTAAAGGTGCGTACAGACCTGACGAGCCGCGCGCGCGACACGCATGCGACGCGCCGACCGCGCGCCTGCCACGCGAACGCGACGCGCACGGTTTTCTCGCGCGTCTACTGTGAGCCATGTAGAGAGACGCGCGTGCCACGCGACTAAAGCCGGGAACACACTTTCGACACGCCACGCCACTCTGCGAGCTAGCGTGTACCGTGGCGTGCTATGCAAAAAGTGCGGAGCTTCTAAAACAATGCTTTTATATGGACTGGAAACACACACACCGCACGGCACGGAAATCACTCCACGCCACGCTGACGTCACACTCCATGCATGCTGCAGCATGTGGAAATCCACACTTTTGTTGCCACGCGTGGTGAGCACTGAGGCGCCAAAAAGCGAATTCGGTTAATTTGTTCAGTCATTTTTAATGCGATTTTAATCCTAAAATGGATGACTTACTTATTGAAAAGGTGCGAGAGCATGAATGTTTGTTTATACAACGTCAAATGCTGAGGTTACAGGGATAAGCATATGAGACAGACGTCCTGGGAGGAAATTGGACGGGAATTAAACATTTCTGGTAACTAAATGAATTATTTATTGAATTTAAAGTTTGGCTTAGAAACTGGAAATATTAGGTCGTTTGAATAAAGATAGAGTACATGCTTTGTAGTACATGTTAGTACATAGTCTTTACATGTAGTTCCATGTATGGATCCGATAAGAATACATCCATAATATGAATTAATAATTATACCAGCCTATGAAATTAGCCCAATTCTTCTCTTCTTTGGTTAATTTCGTGTACCCAGGATGCTCTATGACTTGCCTTATTTTCTAATATATAGATAGAGACTGCAACTTCTTCCAATTCCTCTTCCCAATCAGAAGAATCGGTACTGCTGGCGTATTCAGTACGAGCAAGTCAGGTTATCCGAGGCGTGGAAACTACAGACAGTAAATATCCTATTGCATGGGACATGCTCAGTGGCGTAGCTACCGGGTGGGCCAGGGGGGGCAAGGCCCCACGGCGCCAAGAGAAATTAGGCGCCGCTCCGAATTTATAAATATGCTAATCCTTACAATGCTCATGAGCTTAACTGAGTTTTTAAATTAATTAAATTATAATACAATCAAAGACCGAAATATGTATTAAACTTTTTACCCAACCAATACATTTTGTGTCAGGTATTTTTGGTATTTATTATTTATTCTACATGGAATAAAAATATATATCCCGGCGCGGCGGCATTTGGTACATGCAAATTTGTAAAAACGCTGCGTAAGGCGCCATACGACTTCAAAGATAAACATTCCGAAAATTTCGGTCGTAAAAAAGTATGTGTTTTTTAGAGTTTCGTCTTTAGTACCATTATGGTGGCTTCCCACGGCCCGTGATATCGCAGGCCGGGCCGCGCCAGCTCGGGCCAACACGCCGTGGGAAGGGTGTCGTCCGAGATCGCCCGGAAAGATCCGTGATTGCGCGCCCGATCCGCCGCAAGTCGGTAACTTCAAAGGCGCGGCCTGGCCTGACCTGTCGTGATCTGTCGGTGTCTGTTGTTATCTGTGATTAGGGTTGATTTTTGGGGCCATTTTCCATTTTAATACGTTCTGCCAAGAGCTATAGCTGGACGCCAAATGCCCGATTTTCAATGAAGAATCAAATTTGCCGCAAAACAAAACGCCCATCGGAAAATGAAATTAAATTTTTAGTTCCAGCCCAAATTTAAAAAATATTCTAAGTATATTTCAATTTATCGCGTCCATTCCAGCATTCAACGCGGCCACTGAACGCATTTTTTCGCTTTGCGAAAATGCATGGAAAGACTCTAGAAACAGGCTTACAATTGAGCATATAAAAAGTCACAAATAAAAGTTAATTTTACCCAGACTTGTGGAGAATATTTACAAGCACGCGCTTAGAATAAACCAAGCTCACTTCGGCAAAAAGCCAAAAAAAATACCAGTGGCGGCTCGTGACCTGTTAAAGAGGCAGTGCTGCTCAGGGGAGGCAAAATTGAAACAATTGAACATACTTGAGGTAGGGCGCCGGTGGCGCAAAAATGCGCCGCAGGCGAAAATTTTGACAATTGTCAAGGTCAAACGGCCTAAAATGGTGAATTAGAAATTCGCCCAGCAAAAATATTTCATTAAAAAAATAGGTTTGGATACATACATTTACCTACATGAGGCATTATGTGATGGAAAAATGTTAACCAAAATGAAAAATTTTGATCTATAAGAATCCGTCGAATGGAAGATGCTGAACTACAAATGGTCGCATTATCAAAAGTTTCTTCTATCTCTTCCATGCAATCAATAAAAGACTCACGATGCTCAAAAACAACATTGACAGTTCGAATATTGAAGTTCTAGCGAGTTGGAGCGCCATGAATAATTATTCTTTGCACAGTTTTGTCCAACACTGCCACCGGTTGTGGTGAATTTTTAAAAAAGGTGGAGATTTCACTCAAATTTCCAAAAAAAAAGTCTAACCTGATATCTATCGGAACAAGCTTTAGACATTATTAAATTTAATTGGTGCGCGTAACAGTGTACAAAGTGTGCAAAAGGATATTTTTCCTTGATTCGGGCTTGAAACCCAGTATGCCGTCCACACATGACAGGTGCTCCATCGTAACTTTGACCAATTAGTTTGCCATTTGATTTTTTTAGAGTAATGTCCAAAACACTTAAAATGTTCTCAGCTAAAGTCTCTGCATTTAATTTTGAAGGTACTAAATAAGTCCAAAAACGTTCTACTGGCAATATCTGAGTATTATAACCATTTGCGATTTAGCTGAAATATCGGTTGTTTCATCGGCCATGACAGCTACATATGGACATTCCCGAATTTCTTCCAAAATTCGATCATGGCATACTTCTAACATGCAGTCTAAAATACCATTTTGGATTCCTTTGGAAATGCCTTTAAAAACTGTTGATTTTTCCAAATGTTGTGCTAAAGTCTTATCCAATTCAGCAGTAAAATTTATTAGGCCACGGAAAATTCCAGGGTTATCAGATTTTTCTGTTTCGTCATGTCCCCTAAGGGCCAATTTAAAAACACCACAAAACTCAACACAATCTATAATTTTTGAAAGCACATATCTATTTCTACTTACATTTTCATTATTTTTGAATATTTGTCCAATATGCGGAATCAAGTTGTTCCCTAATATTTACAGAACCTAATAATGCATTAGAAGCACTGCTACTGCGAGAAAAAATTAAATTGGGAAATAAACGCAATCAACTGACGTGTGGTATACGTCGCAGCGACTGCTTGCCTATAGTGTGTTTCTAAACCAAAAATTTTACGCCACGCCACGGAACGCGCTAGCTCGCAGAGTGGCGTGGCGTGTCGAAAGTGTGTTCCCGGCTTAAGTTCTATTGCACTTCTTCACTGATTCTCGCGCGATTATTACGCGCCTACTACTACCCGTCCACATTGCGCCTCGCTCTTTCTTTGATCTGACGTCGAAAAACCGACAGCAGACGGGTAGCGACGCGCCTCGGACAGGTGGCGCTAGCGCCGCGCGCGCTCCCCTTCCACACCTAGGAATTTTGGACCGTCGCGTGCGTGTCGCGCGCGCGTCGCGTCAGGTCTGTACGCACCTTTACATACTTGAAAGGCGAACTATAGATTAACGTTCCTATAAGCATATTAATACATAATGGAATGTATTCTGCGGCAAATATTTTACTCGACAAACACTTCATATTTTAAGTATTTTCAATTGCCACTACTGCCCCCTCCTTGCAGAGATTTACCGTGACAAATGTTTTTCAATTTTAGAAATGTCGAATCGGAATGTTTCAATTGTATGAACAGAATGTCCAATTGAGAAAATTCAATTCTCTTTATTTATTAGGAAATTGCATGGCGGTTCAATAATAGAATTTCGAAATAAGTCCCGTGCAGGAGCTCTTTCGCATTTTGTATAAAACATTCCAGGATAATAGAGTTGTATTTTGAAATGTGGTTTATTTATATTTTTACTGGATGGTAATTTGCTCTAATATGTAACAAGAGAAAGCATGAAGAACTTATTAGCAACTCCTCTCAATGCAGTAATATATTTTACAGCGACAAACTCCCAGTTTTTTGTAAATTTAGCTTGTTTTATATGTAGTTTGAAACGCAGATAATTGGCCTAATACAAGACCTCCTACAAGCTGATATTACTTTAAGCACGACTATTATGACTCATTTTTTTTTTAAACAAAAATTAAATTGCAGTTTAAGTACTTACCTTTTTCTGCATACATAAATAATATTTAAGGGCTTCCGGTTAGAACAAGGCTGCGAGTCATGAACTCAGATGCGCCTCATTCGATTTTTCTTAAAGGAAAACGAAATTTCAAAACAAAAACCTTTGAATATCCAATTTATCAAAATATAATCTATTTCGATAAACTGAAACTAGATACCACCAATGTATTTAAGAGATGGGTGGTAAAATGTCACTATAGGTATAAAGATGTCAGAATAGGTACCTAATAGTAACGTCAAAAATGGTAGTGTGTTTCTCCTCAGTTTTCTCAATCCAAAGAACCTTGCAATATTCAAATATTTATGATAAAACATGAATCTTTATACAGGTTTCAGATTTTACTTTTTTTGTGTTAGATTGGCTATATTACTCGCTATATTATTGGGGTCTAATATTTATTTATTAAAAGTATCCAGTTTCCTTTTTTTACCTAAAAGATTATGATTATGCTTAGAACAATAATTATTAAGAAGTGTATTTGAAATTCTGCTAAGAAAAATTTTTGGGAAGATACATTTTTAGGTGAATTTACAATTTTTAAAAGGGTTCAAAAGGCTCCTTTGATTTAGATAGTGTAACAACAGCTCACAAAGAAAAGCCTTTTTATTGTAGATATCTAAAAATGTGTCTTCGAACTCATTAATCAGTTTTTTAAATATAATATAGGCTGTTGAAACTACGTCCACTACTTGTTCACGAGGATAGAAAAGGGCTGAATTAATTAAATTGTAAGAGTCTTATATAACACAAGGTTTATTTAAAGTTAAATTTTCTTTGAAAAATTCACAACTTAATTTTTTTTAAAACCATATGACAGCAATATCCACTAAAATAAGTGATTACGGGTATTTCAGATGTTATAGTTTCTGTATCAGACTGTGTAATTATAATTTTGGGCAATACATTGATAACATAGTCAGAATTTAATGAGTTATCTAATGACGAGGGTTGATATTCAGGAAGTTCGAAAAAATTATTTACATTAATATCTCCATAAAGTTTCGATTTTAATAATAATAAAGATTGAATTTTTAGCCTTTTTTCTGACTCATATAGCTGACGAACAGAAATATGATAATGGCCCCCAGCTAATTGCCTATATTTTCCAAATCGACCTTCCAATGGGTCCGTTTTAAATTTGTCCAGTAAGACATACGTCACATTAAGCTCAGTTAAACAGTATTCAGTCACTTCCAGTAGCCCATTAATGGTAGGCTTAATGCAGTGTTGGCTTCTCGAGTCAGTCTATTTGGAAAATTAGGTGAATGCCAAGAATCTAGCCAATTTTGCATGTTTAACAGAAAATTAAATTTCGGATCATCGTTTGAGGCTGATAGTATTTCTCTGGTGAAGGGTTCTTGAAATTTATCTAGTAAATGTTTTCCCTTTAAGAGGGGTTTAACATTAACTATTCTCCACCAGGTCCATATAATATTAACAAACTCTGATATGTCTTGTGAATATGACAAATTATTAAAAAGCAACTTTTCAGAGATTCTATAATAAAAGGATTAAATATTTTGGGAGCTAATTTAACATTTTGCCTTTCTATAGATGATGGAAAAAGAGCCTATGAACTAAGGGAATACCCATGTTTTAATATTTTGTCTCATTCTAGTTCATGAAGTTTTTTGATCACTGAAAACTAAGCACATTTTTTTTGGCCTGTCTCAAAATCGGGATAGAAAAATGCCTGCTCAGGTTTAAAATTTATCCAGCTGTTAAAAATACATTTTAGTAGATGAACAGAGTCAAAAAGATAAAATAATGGTCTTTCTCGGGCAATAGGATGGGGGAAAACTATACTGAGTTCATTCCGTGGTGAAAAATTACTCATTGCCTTGCTATTTATTGCATTATTTTCACTAACTGTTCAAAATATTATGTAGCCGGTTTCTTCCAAATTTACTATTATGGTCTTGATAAAAGTATATGTGTGTGTAGCTAAACTTGACTCAGATTTCTGAGTCAAGTTTAGCTACCGGACATATATGCATTACTTCTTTAAGGCTTATATTTTATAGGAATGAGGGCTTATAGTAAACAAAATTGAACATTAAACAATAGTGCTCGGTGAATACCGATATCTCCCTTTTGACGGACTCAACACAATTAGCTATTCTGAAATAAATTTTGGATTTTGTGTAAATTTATCGGAGCTTTTTAGGTTTAAAAGAATATCTGTTACAAATTTTATTTTTTTTTTGTTTTCTCGTCTTGTTCAGAATCAGGTTAATGTGAATTCATCTCGCTCTCGTTATTGGAGGTTTCACTAGTAATGGGGAAGTCATTATTAAGAAGAATTGATATCATAGTATCAATTGCATCGATTAAACATTCTAATTCATCCAAACTGCCGGTTAAAAATGGGGATTTTAAATTTATTATTGATACAGAAATAGACCGGCCCTATAAAAATGTTTCTAATTTTGAATTATTATTTATTACAATCGCCCAAGTTATTATAGGACCAGGAGTATACTCAAGCATCAAAAATAGTATATTATTTTATATGGAGGAAAAGTGATACTTTTCATGGCGCGCTTGTGTTTAACAGCCGAACGGAGTGAGGCTGGTAATAGAGAGCAAGCCATGAAAAGTAACTTTTCCTCCAAATAAAATATGCTGTTTTTTCTTCAAATGTCGACAAATTAATGCAAAAACATCTCTTTTTAATAGTAATAATAATTATTATTAAAGATGTGGGTTCGCAAGGCATTAGACCGGTGTCGGCACAGGTTGTTGCTATAGTAATGTAACATAAAGCTGTCAGTGGACACTGTCAACAATAATTATTTTTATCTATAGCTCTTACTGAAAACCACCCTTCCCTAACAATAAAATTTGAAAATAGTTTTAAAAACTCCTAAAAGTTTTGAAAACATGTAGCCTCTCTACAGACATTAAACTCCTCTTTACCTTGCTGTATTGCTTGCAACAATTGTAATTCCTCAAGTTCCTTTTTTTTTTCGTCTTTACTTTTACGAACAAACACATTTTTTGAAAAGTAATTGGGGAAGTTTGGAAAAATAGTTGGTATGGCATTTTTCTTCACTCGAGGGTATTTTAAATGTACTGTAATGATTGTACCTGACTTTGGATCCTATTGCGAATTAATCCAAATTATATTACCTGCAGAAAAATGTAACTCACACGCTTTAGTGTTTTTATTGGGCACTAAATTGTCTCGCGGGATGACTTGAGACGCCATTACTTTTTCAACACATCACTTTTTGGAAAGCTAAAAACATGAACTTTAGATCCGTTTGAATAGATTCCACGACAGCCTGGTGCAAAACATCTGGACGGCATTGTTAAGATAAATTTAAACACACTACCAGTACTGATATTATAAAGAAATAAATAGAAAAATCAATAGAAATCGAAAAACAAATAAAAAACCGGTTGAAAGTACGCTGGCAAACTGGCAACTATTAGACGGCAGCGTTGCCAGATTTTTAAGAAACGTCTCGTCATCCTGGAACTGCTAGCGACAGCCCAAATATTAAATCGTTTGCGTTGGTCGTTGCGCAATATTAAAAAATAAATATTGCTACGAATTTGCAGAATTGCCTCGTTCTGACCGTCAGGATTTGGTTCATCTGAGTTGGTAGATTCAGTTTCATACATTATTTGGGATGCAAACTATTTAACGTATATTTAGTTGGACTTAAATTTTTACAGCATTTGTTGAATGACATTTGAAATTAGCTAAAACTAACATTTAGATTAACAAATATTGAACATGAAGAATGGTACGAGTTCCAGAGAAAAATGTTTTTAGTGATTGATACAAAATACATCAAGAAAATGTCATCCGTCAATAAAAAACTTAAGAAACTGAGGAAAATGAAACCTAAGTCTGATAGTTCTCAGGAAGTCGTAAGCATTGTAGAAAACCTATCTTCTCAATCTTTTGATAAAGTTGAATTGGATCTTTTAAACAAGGGTCTGAATTTTGCATTGCCTCCACCAAAGGATAACTTACTTGATATTGTAGGTAATATAGAAAGCTCTATTCAACATCTTCCTGACTCTACTAAAGGATTTGTTAGAGAAGCATGCAGAAATCAGATCTCAAAAAATGTAATTAATAATAATGTTAACTCTCGACCTGGAAAAGGAAAAAGTTTAATCAAGAGATTGAAGGAGAAAGACGTTTTTTACCTAAAAGCTGACAAAGGTAATAAAGTTGTTATATTAGACAAAAGCGAATATTTTCAACGAGTTGATAATTTAATAGAATCCGGGCCCTATAACAGAATCTCAAGGAATCCATTATCTAAGATGGTAACACAAGTTAAAAACACTTTGAAGAAATGTAACAACCTTATTTCTGATCAAATTAGATACAAATTATCTGTAAGTAATCCTACTATGCCGAGACTATATTGTCTTCCCAAGATTCTTAAACCTGGGAAGGCAATGCGTCCCATAGTCTCGGCAATAGGATCGCCAACTTATAATATATCCAAGTGGCTAGCAAACCAGTTTGAAAATTTACCTATAAAACAACAGAATTCAGGAGTACTAAATTCCTTAGATTTCATAAACAAAATTAAAGACACGATTCTTAATGAAGGTGAAATTTTAATCTCGTTTGATGTTAGCTCATTGTTCCCTAGTGTACCAATCCCACAGACCTTGCAATACCTTGGTGAATTACTTGAGATGAATAGTTTTGATAACGAAATCAAACAAGAATATTTAACTTTAACCAAACTTTGCATGGATCAAAATTATTTCCAATACAAAAATAACTATTACCAACAACTTGAAGGCACGGCAATGGGCAACTGTTTGTCGCCATTCTTAGCTAATCTTTTTATGAGTAAATTTGAAAATGAAATCAGTCAGGAGTTCGAATATTTTCCAAGGGTATGGTACAGGTATGTGGATGACATTTTCGCGATTTTCGACACAAAAACCGCTAATGTTGAAGATTTTGTAACAAAACTAAACAACTGTTTTCCCACCATTAAATTTACTTATGAAGTCGAGAACAATGGCCAGCTACCATTTTTGGATACTTTAGTGATTAGGAACGATAATAACACACTAGAATTTGATATTTATAGAAAAAATACTGCCACTAACCGATATATTCCCAATGACTCCTTCCACTGCGACCAACATAAAATGGCCAGCTTTCATTTTTTAGTACACCGTTTGGTTAACTTTCCTCTTAGCAGAGAAAGATTTAATAATGAAAAGGAAATGATTAGGAATATAGCGAAAGTTAATGGTTTTAATACTAACTTAATAAATAAACTAATTAATAGGCATTTGTTTAGAAAGACCATTCGTGATTCCACTTCTTTCGTTAATCAGGATGAAAATACAAAATATGTTTCGATACCGTATAATCCTCAGTATACTAGAGGACTCCAAAAAGTTTTTAAGGAAGTAGGTCTGAAATTAGTGTACCAGACTCAGTTTAACATTAAGAAATTATTAGGTGGTCCAAAGGACAAAATTGAAATATTAGAAAGAAGTGGAATATATGAAATTGGATGTATGGATTGTAACCAAAAATATGTTGGGCAAACTAGAAGATCTATACAAACGAGATTCAAAGAACATATAGCTCATTTAAAGCATGGTAGAACAGAAAAATCAAGTATTGCCGAGCATGCTTTTGATAATAATCATAGAATAACAATTAAAAAAATTTAAAATTAATTCATAATATAACTGATAGGAGATTATTAGACGCATATGAAAGTATGGAAATTATTAAATGTAAGAAGAGTTTAAATAGAGATAGAGGGCCTATTCCGTATAGTCCATTGTATTGGTTGATCAAGCGTGACTAGTGGGATCCCAGGATTGGTTCTTTTTAGTTCCGCTTGATTAAGCAAACAATAGTATAAAAGAGAGTTAGGTAGATTTTAATTTTAGTTTTAATCATCTCCTGATGATGCTAACATGGTTAGCGAAACGCGCGTCGAGTGCAAATATTCTGTTTCGGTATTGTGGATAAAACTCTGTTTTAGTGCATGTTGCCGAAGGTTCCAAACCCCAACGTATTTGAAATTAGGTTTTTAAATGGAACTAAATATTTATACAACATAATAAGGTTAGTGGTTACCAACATTTATTTTCTTAAAGGTTCTGATTCCGTTATTGCTTTAATTTCCGGTTTTTATATATTTACTTTTCGGATTTTAAATATTTATTTATATTTAATATAACTATACTATAATATACCTACCAAAGCAAACTTTTACATTAAGTATCCAATATATTGTTAATTGTAATCTTGGAATCCAAGACAAATACACACATGGAAATAGTCTAGGGATATTGAAAATTTCAGGTGACTTTGAAACTTCTAGAACTTTCTTAAAAACGAACGGATCTTCACGAGCCATGAAGCTTCCGAAACGTTGCTGTATTGTCTTTGAAAGATGGCTGTTCAAAGTAACTTAAAGTTAGTAGGTGATATTATACGGGGCCCTTCAAAGAAGGTTTGAAATGTTTTTAAAAAGCTGAATTACGAAACTTAATTTTCAATTCCATTTTTAGCTACAACAAGTC